>PVKM010032269.1:0-16454 GCA_004027735.1 Carollia perspicillata
CAGCTAAACACAGCTGGAAAACGAGTCCCAGGTTGGGCTTGGGTCAGTGACAGCGGCAGCAGTAGGTGGCCAGAATGGATTCAGGTTGCAGCCTGCAGCTCTTCCACACTGTGACTGGCTTAGACAAATTGGGATTCGTTCCTTGTTCTGACTTAGGGACATTCCTTCTTGAGATCAAAGGATCTGTTACCTGCACTCAAATGGAGATTTTGTTAAGAATAAAAAAAAGAGTGAGAATTGGCTATAAGAGAGATAATCAGCAGTGTCTACCACAGACTTTTCATGTAAGTAAAGTTACAATTCAGAAAAAAACATTGTCAGGCACTATGTCCCCATTTTGGGTTTTGTTGCTCTCTGCATGACACACGTTTGCTTCCACATCGGTGTCCAGGACCAGACACCTTGCCCCTCTGCTCTATGGGGCAAGGGCTTTGTGGGTAACATCTCTTTGCCCCACACTGTCCCCTGTAGCACCATGTTTGGAACACTGGCAGTGTTCAGGCTTGCTAATGACCAGCATGTTGACCAAGCTCGGGTTTCCTGGCCACAGTCCTCTGCTCTTGAACTACCCACTCCTTTGGGAAACAGGAGCTAGGGATCAGAGTACTCTATGGTTTTAGCCATTGTTGGTGCCAGTGGTTGAGTACCGACCGGCTGATGTTAGGACAAGCATTCCAGGCTGTGTTAACTATAACACTGGGCTGGTGTCAACATCTTCAGTTTCCTTTATTACAGGAAAACTTCAGTATTACAGGAGAACCTCAGTGTGCAAGGTTGGTTCTATGTCATTGTGTTAGAGACTTCTCTGCTTCCCACTCTCACAACACTTAGTGCATTGCTCTGTGTAACTCAAAATGTTGCAAAAGTAAGTAGCCCTGTGAACATCCCTTTATCCTTACTTGAGAATTTAGGATCTGCAAGATCAAGGGGGACAGTTTTAAATCACATTTTCTTCCAGCATCTTCCATACTGCCTGGTATAATAGAATTTATTTATTTAAATGTTGGGAATATTGAATAAAAGAAAAATGATCTTATACTAACTTAATACATTCTTCAAATCTCCTGACAAGACTGACCAGTTATTAAAAAAAAAAACCACTGTGCTAAACAACACTATTAAATTTATAGATTAAGCATATATTTATTGAGCATCTATTATGTGCAATGTAGTTATCAATTGCACAGTTCAGAGTGGTGTCGATGTGAATTTACTGTTTCTGAGCTCAGAATTATCTAACACAATTATAGGATTATAGACCCTTTTTCTACTTAGAGTTGAATTTAAGGATTAAATGTTAAAGGATTTCCACCAAATAGTGAGCTTCCTACAATTTGGCATATCCACTATATGGTGGATGGCCAGCTGGATAGTCCACTCTGTGAGGGAGGTGAAAGCCAATTTCTGGAGGGTCAACTCTAAAATAAAGTCTCCATGATGATAAGAATCAAGAACTGATTTTTTAGCTATTTTCCATAGGGTCTGAACATACCCTATCCATTCAACTATTAGTAAAGACTTTGGCTACCATCAATGACTTGAAATATTAGAAGAGTTGAGAATGTTAATGTGGTGTCAGGAAGCCCAGGAATGCTCAAATCCTGAGCAACACCCTAGTTACTCATCATGATGAGTTTCTAAAGGAGATGTCCTCACTGGGGCAAAACGAAAGAAAACAGAGTGACTAATGTTCACTGGGCTTGGGCTCTGGTCTCTGATTAAGAGCTCTGGTAAGCTCTATTGAGCCACATGAAATAGCATTTATCCTAAGTTTTTAGGCACAAACAGCTTCAGATCAGAGTTCAGTACCCTATAATGGCCAGTTCCAAGTGCATCAGAGGACATACTCACTAAGTTTGCTGGTGCCTTCCATACTTGGCTTCATCGTAGGAGTTAACAGGGGACAGAAGACTACCTGGGCTCACTCTCAACTGGATTGTCTTTCATGGAAGAGGTGGAAGAGACTTACACATTTTCCCCTAGGCCTAAGTTTTCCAGTGCATAGAAGAGTGTTGATAAAGGAGAGTGCCGGAGAGAGAGAGAAGGCCATAGTCATTTGAGTGAATTTTTAATGATCATCAGCAAACATGGCCAGTCAGTGCCCTGGTATGTAATTCATCTAGACTCTCTCCTCCACTCTGGATGGGGAGAGACAGGTAAAGAGGGTCATGATTTAGTCTCTCCATAGGCTGGAATCACAGGCACATCTGATTAGATGGAATGTAGTAGGAATGTGAATTTCTCTACTTAAACTCCAAAAAACTGCTCTACAAATAACAAAGAGGGGCCTTGACTGGCTCAACAAGGGTCATCGTTTGGCTGCAACAGTAACCTATACCTCTTTACTCTGCACTGGTTACACTACTTCAGATCCGAATGCTGTATTTTAAAAGGAACATAGACAACCTATAGATTGTTTAGAGGAAATGAATAAATGCCATAGAAAATGGAATTAAAAATGCCTATTTTTTAAGTTGCTATACTTTAAGTACTAGGATTTCAAGGTTCCTGAAAATCTAATCTATGGGGATAAGGGTAGTTGAGTTCCTATCACGTGTGTGGTATATGTGTTGTCCAATTTGACTGTCATGGCCATTGACTCAATTTCACAGTTAAGAGACACAGGGCTTCAAGAGATTAGGGGACCTGAAGTCACATAGCTAATGAGCAGCAAACTGGGATTTGCACCTTCATTCTGCCCGACTCAGAAGTACATGCTGTTTCCACTCCATTAAGCATTTAACATTCCGGGGTCCTAAGATTCTGTGTTTCAGTGATCCCGTGCAGAGTGATTCTAAAACTGCCGCGTTGAAGACTGCCCAGAGTGGCTGGAGAGATGAGGGCAGCTGGGGGTGCCAGAGGCAGTGTGAGGCGGTAGGAAGAACTGAGAAATGACAGAGGTGACCATGTATTTGGTTTCCCCAAACAAAACACTTCTGTTTATTTCTCTGCATTTCTACAAGGCAGACATGTGACCTGAGAACAACTCCCTTGTGATACAGGGTTTTTCTCATTTCCTGGCTCCTAATCTAATAGAAATGTCTAAATTACTTGGCTGGCTCTGCCAGAGAAAGGAAAAAAATCTGGGATCAATCAGTCCATTTGAAACTGCATCTGCAGAAAAAATATCAGGAAGGGGCAGGGTGGGGGCAAAGCTCTATCTACTCCTGTGCTTCTCCTAGCAACTGCTGGCCCCGCTCCTGGTCTCCTGGCTGCACCCTGATAAAGGTGTCAGTCAGAGCCTTCCAGAGCGGGCCTGGCTGGGGTGCTCGCCCTGCCAGCATGAACAATTTCTCCTCTTTCCTTTACAGCTGGATTAAGTGTCTTTTTACCTGTTGCCAATCATAGAGTCAGATCTTGAGTATCTGTAAATCTCCTTAGTAAAAACATTAAAAAAATAATATTCTAGCTTCCAGGAGGTTTATTTTATTTTTTATTCCTATGGGACAATCAATCAGGATTGATTGATGGGGATTGGACTCTCCCTGCCAGGCCTCAAGCAAGACAAAGTGTTTTTCCAGTTGGAGTGTCTTTGGCTTGAGGACAGAGTACTTACTTGAAACACCCTGGCAAAGAAATTAGTTTACATTCGTCATTGAAGGAACTGCTGTTGCGTTTCAGCTCTCAGGTAAGTGGTAGACTTTCCTCCTTCCTAACTGCAGAGGAAAGCTGTGGAATCTGTCACCACTCAGCCGCGGAAGTGCTGGATCCCCGGACGCAGGCGTGTCCCGCAAAGAGCCTATCCCATCCTTCGGTGTTTAAGATTATCACATAAAACTAGTAACCAAATTATATACTTTAATCAGATTTTCTCACTAATGTCCTTTTTTCTGTTTCAAGATCCAGTTCAAGATTGCATTTGTGTTGTTTGTTCATTTAATTTATTTCCCCCCAGCTTTATTGAGGTGTGATTGGTTATGTAAGATGGTAACATTAAGGGAAGTGGGGTGAAGGGTCTACAGAAACTCTCGCCTAGGGCTGGGGTCGGGTTGGGGGTGGGAGGGTGGACTGTAAGGGGCAGGAGGGAACTTTCTGTGGTGATAGGAATGTTGTACATCTTCACTGCGATGGAGGTTACATAGAAGCATACATTTGTCAAAACTTGTCAGACTATACATTTAAAATAAGCACTTTAATTTTATGTAAATTATACCTTAAGGAAGTTGATATTTTAAAAAATTTTAGATGAAAATATAGCACTATGTCACTCCCACATGTAAAATTTTCCAGTTGTTTTCCAACACACATTGAATAAAATCTAAACTCCTAACTTGGAATTTTTTTTTTTTGAGAAAGAGAGAGACATTGATTGCTTCCAATACAAACTCTGACTGGGGATCAAACCTGCAACTTAGGTATGTTCCCTGACTGAGACTTGAACCCACAACCTTGCCGTAGATGGAATGATGCTCCAATCAGCTGAGCTACCAGGGTGGAATTTTTCTTTAATGAATAAATCAAAATTGTTCTAACAGAATATTAGTTGAAGTCCATAAGATACAAAGAGCTCTTATTAAACAAACAAGGAAACAAAGAAAAGGTTGGATCATGAATGGGCAATTTTTAAGGAAATAAAAATAATTAAAAACATTTGAAAAAAGTTTTACCCTATCAATATTAAAATTAATACAATTTGAAACAAAAGAAAACAATTATTATGTGAAATGGGTTGAGGCTTGAAACATATAGTGTCTTTCTAATATCTCTTCATGTTAGGAGCTTGCCAAGTCCCTTTCTATTAAAGTCTTCTTTTTCATGCTTCCTACTCAATATCTCCAGTGAAATGAAGTGTCAAGGATAAATTATGTTTAAATAGTTGTTATCATGTTGCTCAGATTTATGGCAGAGCCCACAAAAGCCAAGAACAGCATGAGAGGTGCCAAGCACACAAACGTCCTTAATTAAGGTCCCAGACCACCTGCAGGGACAGGCTAAGAAACTGTGCAGCTGCTTCAGCCAGCAGTAGTCCCACAGCCCAGGCTGACTATGTAGGAGTTGATTAAGGGCAATGTGGAGGATTTCTCTGGAGAGAGTCCTCAGTGTATCCTGCTGTCCCTCCTCATGGGGGCCTCAGGTCAGGAGAAAGGGGCTGGAAGAGAACCACCTGGGGGCACTCCTTGTGGCCCTTGAGTTAGGGACACAGGGAAGTAGGTGCTTGATCTTCTTGTGCCCGGAGGGCTGTGGGAGAGACTTGAACTCTCATACCTGGCCCTAAGGCAGACAGGACTGCAATGGAGTGACCTGTATGTCCTGAGTGAGCACGTCTGGGGAGGTTTCTGTGTGACAGATGTAGACCTGCTAAGGGGAATTTCCCTGACAGGGATAAGGTGACCCCAACAGCAGGTGGACTGCAGGCCAAGAGTGAGTAGCCTAGGGAAGAGTGCCCACTTAAGGGAAGTGCAGAAGGGATGGATCCTTGGTCATGGGGAAGAAACCTCCAAAGAACTCTCAAAAGACCCCCATGAAAAATAATTTTTACATGCTGAAGGTCCAATGACAACCAGTGACATCAGTCAAAGAAGAACTTTCCTGCCTCTTGCCTCTGTTCCCTAGACCTTTCCGAGTCTGGAGGGATCCAAAGTTCAGCCAGAAAGTGGTGTCATGAAAAAGAGGAAGGAGATGACCGCCCACTGGCCCCCTGCCCCACTGCAGGTTTCCCAGACCAGGGGTGAAATTTGAAGGGAATGATAATTTAGGTTTGGATATGCCTCTGGACTGGATTTTTAAAACACCCGGAAAATGACACTCTTTATTATAATGTTTCTTTTTTTTGGCCTGAAAGTGGTTGAGGGATGTTTTATTACCCTTGACTGACCTGAACACCTGAAGCACCTAACTGAAATTTCATGTAGCTTGAGTACAGGTGGAGGACAAGGGGGAGAATCTGAATTTGAAGTTCAGTACCAGATAGAATTATGTTGCCTTCTGTCTATATGCAAATCTAGTTTAATCATTAAAATTAATGTATAGTCTTCCTCTAAAAGACAGGAGACTAGAACAAAACAATAAGTAAGCGTACCAAAAAGCTACATTAATCATATAATTAAAACACAACACATATAGTTTATAGTATTCGAGAAAAACAGCATAAGCTCTTGCCTCCTTCCCTCTTTCTGAGTTGTCACGTGGATGAAATACTCTATCTGAACACATAGGCCACCTTAATCAGAGTCTCACAATATCCCTGTTGTGCTCTTACAATACCAAATACCACTGGGAATGTTCCATTCAGGGTGTCACATTCGGTACCCTGTCATTGATTTCTTTGAGAAACATAATACGATTTTGCATGGAGCAGAGCTTATCAAAGCACCGGCATGTGCATAAACTCACCACAGCCATATTTTTTCTTCTTGTAGCCTAGAATTTACTTCCTATTTAATAAGAAATGCAAAATTTGCCCCAATGGTTGAAAGAAGCCACTTTTCCATCGCAAGAGATTTTATGATTCCTGGCAGTTGCTATACAAATGGCAGGAAGTTACTCCTATAGCTCACTTGTCAAACCCTCTCCTGCAATATATGAGATTAGCCTCAACTTTCCTTCTCTTGCCTACAGAGTTGGCCACTGACTTATAATATGTACATCTGGCATGTGTCTCTCCCGATGGACCAGCCACTCCTTTCTCTTTTCCTTTCTATATGCGGTGACTTTAAAACATGTTTTCAAGTCTCTTGTAATTTCACTGATCTAGTTCCCTTCCCTTTGAATGTGATCTGGTCTTAGTGATTCACTTCTCACTAATAGAATGTGGTAGAAGCGATGCTGTATGATATCCAAGGCTAGGTCACAAAAGACAATACAGCATTAGACTAAACTGTCCCTTAGGACACCAGTTTTTGGAATCCAGCCACCGTGCTGGATCTCAGGCCACATAACAAAACCTCATGTCAGTGTTACCCCACGATGAGGCCAACATCATGGCTGAGGCCTCAGCTCACAATTAGTATCAACCACCTTGGCAGTCATGTGAATGAGAAAACCTTCAATATGACTCCAGCCCCAGCCATGGTCTGACTACAGCCACATGAGAGACTCTGAGTGAGAGCCACTCAACTAAACACAGTGCTATGAAAGATAAAAATATGCAATTGCTATTGCTTTATGCCAAAAAGTGTAGGGTGGGCTATGACACAGCTATAGATAAATCAGAATACTATCAAAATGCGCTACTGGTGAACCTTTAAACATGGTTTCTCTACTGGTAATATACCCTATAATTTAGAATCCAAAATATGGAAATAACTTTTATGCAAGGAGTGATTTTTTAAAAAATAGTAAAATATTAGGAGAAACATTTTTCTTTTATTGAACACTCAGGCTATAAAACTATTCCAAAGCCACACAATGAAATATTATCGAGCTATGAAGTTCTATTTTTATGATCCAAGATTTTCAGTCTGGGCAAATGATATACTCATAGCTCCTTGTTCTTTCCCAAAATACAACTATAAACTCTGGAAATAATGCAAGTGTCAACCACAGGTAAACTCTGAAAGTTAGTAAGAGGGGCCCCAGCACTGCAGGAACAACCCAGTAGAAAGGTGTCTTATGCACTGAACAGATGGTATCTCAGGTCCATGTTTCCCAATTCCCAACCTAGCTACAGAAGGTAGGTAGCCCAGGTAGGACAATTCTTCCCCTGGATCAATGGGAATCCTACCTATCATACTAGGAGAGATTGGCACAACTGCAATGGAGATTAATAGTACCCAAGAGAAGCATCCTCCTTTTCTGTTAGGCCAAAGACTTCACTTATCCACTGAGAGATATTGGGGCAGAGAGGCAGCACTGGCAAGAAGGACCTGCTACAACAGACAGCCTGGCCCAGGAAACCTCTTTGTCCCATTGACCTGAGACTATGTTCACCTCCAGACACATTGGGAACCATGGACACCAATAGGAGGATTCTATCACCGTAAGTGCTTCTGGTCCAGAAAGTACTGTTGGACCATGGGAAGTAGGATACCACCTCAGTTGCTGGCTGGACAAGTGTCTTCATGCCCAAGGCCTGAGACTCCTCTACCTACCAAGAGACACTGAGTAGTCTGTCCTAAGGAAACCCTTTCCACTTCCTCAGGCAGCACTAGTAGGATCAAGTGGGGACCCAAGCAGCACCAGATAAACCAAACAGAATAAAAATAACACAGAAGCTCTAAAAATGAAAATTTCATTGGAATCAGAGCCCACTATAGTAGACCGGGACTCACATCTAAATCTAAGCAGCATGTAGCCTACTAAAATAAAAGATTGAAATTGGACCCATGATCTCCTAATACAATAGACACACTGGCTAGAATACCATAAAAACTCACCAGTCACACCAGAATCATGAAAAACACAACTTGAATGAGAAAAGATAACATCAACACTGATGTGAATCTGATATTGCAATTATCTGACAAGGATTTGAAAGCAGCTGTCACAAAGAGCTTCAACAACCAATGGGAAAAAACTGAAACTAATGAAGAAATAGAACATCTAAGCAAAGAAATAGAGGTAACAGAAATAATCAAATGGAAACTGTAAAACTAAAAATACAATAGAAATTGGAAAAAAATTTCTTGCTCTGTGGGCTCAGTAATACAGGATAAAACATAGAATCAGTGGATATGAAGATGGGTGAATGGAAGTTGCCAAGTTTTAATAACAGAGAAAAAATAGATTTAAAAAATTAGCAGAGCCTCTGGATCATATGGAACACTAGTAAAAGATCTACTATTTATATTATTAGAGTCCTGGAAGAAGAGGAAAAATAAAGTGGGTCTAAAAATATTTGAAGAAATAATGAAAACTTCCAAATTTTAGCAAAAAAAAATACTTACAGATTCAAGGAGCTGAGCAAAACACAAGCGGGATGAACATACACACAAATACATGCTAAAATACATCATAACTAATCTTCTGAAAACTAAAGACAAAGAAAAAATCTTGAAACAAGCCAGATAGAGACAACACATTACCTATAGGGGAACACCAGTTCCGAGAGTGGATCTTTCATCTGAACCCATGCTAGTCAGAAGGAAGTAGAATAATGTTTTTCAGTGCTGAAAGAAAAGAATGCCAGACATAAATTCTATATGTAGCAAAACTATCCTTCCAGAATGCAGGGGGGAAACATTCTCAAAGGGAAACTGAAAGAATTTTTAACTAGCAGGTTTACCCTTAACTATTGGCTAAAGGAAGTTCTTTAAACAAAAGGAGGTGGTGAAAGAATCTTGGAGTGGATGGATTGAAGAAGTAATGAGGGAAAGAACAAAAAATACGGATACACACAACAGATGGTCTTTTCTTCAGGAGCTTTATAAATTATATTTCATGATTGAAACAAAAAAATAAACACTGTCTAATACGCAAGACTGACATGTAAAGATAGAAAAGATAAAGGTATCTAAATAGGAGGTTTCTATACTTCACTCAAAGTAGTAAAATGCTGTCACATTATGTACATTGTAATATCTTGAGTAACCACTAAAACTCAATACACAGAAACATACTCAAAAACACTTTAAATAAATGAATATATACTCCTAAAAACATTTAATTAATCCACAGGAAGCCAAGAAAAGAGAAATAGATGAAACAAACAAACAAAAAGACTTAAGCTCTAGCATATCAAAATTTCTTTCATTGTAAGTGGTCTTACTACACCAATGAAAAGACAGAGATTGACAGAGTGTATATAAATAATAAGACACAATTCTGTGCTAATTACAAGAACTCACTTCAAATTCAATGATATAGATAGGCTTAAAGTAAACAAATAGAAAAATATACCAAGAAAACAATCAATGAGGCTATATTTATATCTGCTAAAGTAGACTTCATAGCAAAGAAAATTACTACAAAGAGAGATATAAATATATATAATCATGTATATTATATATGTATGGTTCCAGATGTATAAAGACTAAACAATAGAGATTCGAAATACATGAAGCTAAAATTGCTAGAGTTGAAGGGAGAACTAGACAAAATCTGCAATTATAGTTCAAGACTTCAACACTCCCCTCCTAACGATTGAATTACTACATAGAAATCTTCAAAGACTTACAAGGTCTGAACTATACAATTAACTAATAGGTACTGACATATGTAGAACACGCCAAGAAGCAACAGGAGGATATATTTGATTTTTTAAGTACCCATGGAACATTCACTAAGAAAGACTTTATCCTGAGCCATAAAGCAAACCTCAGCAAATTTAAAATAATTGAAATCACATCAAGTGTGTTCTCTGATTATAGATTCAAACTAGAAATCAAGAGAAAGACAGGAAAATCTCTGAGTAGGAACAATTAAGCAATATATTCCTAAATAGTTCATGGGTTAAATAGGAAGTCTTAAAGGAAATAAAAATGCATAGAAGTGAATAAAGATGAAAATAAAACATCAAAATATGTGAAATGCAGCTAAAGCAAAGCTGACAGGGAAATTTACAACACTGAATGTTTACATTATAAAAGAGAAAAGATCTCAGTGAGTAATCTCACTGCTTATCTCAGGAAGCTAGAATATGAAGATCAAAATAAACCCAAAGCAAGCATAAGAAAGGAAATGATAAATGTGAAAGGAGATATCAATTAAACAAAGGAAAGCAGAACAAAAGAGAAAAATAAATGATGAGAAACTAATTCTTCAAAATAATAAATTTGATAAACCACTAGGAAGACTGGAATAAAATAAAAAGAGAGAAGACACAAATCATTAATATTGAGTGTACTATATTCTTGTAATATTACATGCATGTAATATTCTAGTATATCACTTCAGGGTCTGCAGCCATTAAAACGTTATAAGGGAATATTAAAAATGACTTTACACTCATAAATTCAATAACTTAGAAAAAGTAGACCAATTTCTCAAAAAACTACATAATGCCAAAATTCAACTGAGATGAATAGATAAATCTTAATAGTCCTACGACCATTAAATAAATTGAATTTGTAATTTAAAAAGGTCCTCCAAATTAAACCACAAGAAACATCACCACAGATCTATCAGAATGACCAAAATAAAAAGTACTGACAACGCTAAAAGCTGGCGAGAATGTGGAGAAATTGGATCATGCCGTTGTTGGTGGTGGGGATGTAAAATGGAACAGCCACTCTGCAAAACAATTTGGCAGCTTCTTACAAAGGTAAATGCGTAGGTACTACATGGTCCAGCAATTGCACTCTTGGGCATTTATCAGAGAGAAGTGAAATCTTTTCTCTATGAAATATCCTGAGTGTAACAGCTTTATTACTAACAGCCCAGATGTTTTCCAATAGGGTGAATGCTTAAACAAACTGTATGGTATAGGCTGTGGAATACTATTCAACAGTAAAAAAGAACAAGTTATTTCTGTTCTTATTCATCTTATAGCTGAAAATTTGAACCTTTTTATCAACCTCTTCCTGTTTTCCACCCCCTCCCTCCAGCCCTGGGCAACCACTTTACTACTCTGTTTCTATGAGTCTGGCTTTTTTTTAAAAAAAGATTTTCCCATGTAAGTGATGGCATGCAGTATTTGCCTCTTTGTCTGGCTCATTTGACTTAGCACTATGCTCTCCAGGTCCACCCATGTTACTGCAAATGGAAGGAATTCCTTCTTTCTTACATTCCATTGTATATACTTACCACATTTTCTTTATCTGCGGGTGGACACTTAAGGTTGTTTCCATATCTTGGTTTTAAGTACTGCTGCAATGAAATAGGGGTACAGATGGCTCTTCAAGACACTGATTTTATTTCCCTCGGATATATACCCAGAAGCAGAATCGCTGGATCATCTGGTAGTTCTATTTTTAATTGAGGAACCTCCATATTGTTTTCTGTAGGAACAAATTATTGATATACATAAAAAATTTAGATGAATCTCCAGGAATTATGCTAAGTAAAAAAGTCAACTTCAGAATGTTGCATACTACATGATTCTATTCACATAATACTTTCACAACGACAAAATTTTAGAAAGGGAGAGCAGATCAGTGAATGCCCAGAGTTAGGAGAGAGGGGAGGTTGCTGTGGTTGTCAAAGGGAATGGAGGCTGCTCGTGGGGGCAGAGCTGTTGATCACCTCAACTGCAATGGACACAGGAATCCACGCATCTGGTAACACGGTGTGAAACTAAGTGCACACACACAAAGGAGTTACACGTAAAACTGGGAAAATCTGAGATCAGTGGATTACGTCAATGTCGATCTCCTGGTTGTAACATTGTACTCTAGTTTTGCAAGATGCTACCATTGGGGGAAAATGAGTAAAGGGCACTCTGTATATATTTTTAGAACTGTATGTGTATAATTATATCAATAAAACTTTTAATTAAAAATTATGTTTATGAAGAGACTGATAGTGTGAGGTAAATTGTTTATAACATAATCACAGGCTATAAAAAGTTAAAATGTCATAAAATTTATATGTAGTATGATTCTGTCAACTAGAGAAAGAAAAATATTGTGTAAAATTTAAAATCAAAGAAGAAATGGGAAAGCCAAATAAAAACAGAAAATAGTGTTAAAATTTTATTTTCCAAATTTTCTAAAGTAAGCACATTAAAATTATATAGTAGAAGAAATTAATTATTAAAATAAACACTTTTGTCCACTCTTAGATTTTTAGAATCTACTAACATAATTAGATAGGCATAGAACTCGATAGGTTCTCAATAAACAGTGGTGGGAACTCAATGTGAATTGTACATTTGTATTTTGACAGAAGAAACAGAACTCTTTATTTATTTATTTATTTAAAAATATTTTTAAATTTTCTTTTTAGACAGAAGGGAAGGGAGGGAGAAAGAGAGGGCAAGAAACATCAGTGTGTGGTTGCCTCTCGCACACCCCCTACTGGGGTACTTGCCTGCAACCCAGGCATGGGCCCTGACTGGGAATTGAACCAGTCACCCTTTGGTTCGCAGGCCAGTCAGTGCTCAATCCACTGAGCCACACCAGGCAGGGTGAAGAAGTCTTAAATGCTGAGTTTTAATAAACAATTTAGGCATCAGTAAGTGAATTCCAGAGAGATGAGAATAGGGGTGGATGCATGTTACTACTCCTTTCTGGGGCCTTGGAACTTGTGGCACCTCGGGATCACCCACCTGGCTGTGCTTAAGGTGGCCTACTTGCCTCCATTGTGGAGTCCTTCCTTACTCCACTGCTAATATACTTTGGGCTTGGCTTGAAATTATTCAACTGTGAAAACACAGAACTTGCAATTGGTTTTCCAGGTTCAGTATGCACAAATTCCTGCACAGCAGGGAGATTTCTCTGGGGAAATTTTGAAAGCAAGTAAAGATGCTGAAGGACTTTCGAGAAGATTGTTTCCTGCATGGACAGTTCTGAGTGGAATTAAGTTTTACTTAAAAATTGGAAAGCATAGAAAATTTTTGAGGGAAAAGTAAGTCCCTTAACCCATACCAAGAATCATGTTTTACATGAATGGGAGAAAACCATTACTGAATTACAAAGTCTTAGATGCAGAAGGCACCTGAGAACTGGCTACCATGTTGAGCCACATCACGTGGCCCCAGTCTCATGTAGCCTGCATGCCTGGTGGCCTCAGGAGTCGTGCAGTGTACAGTTCGCATGAGTGTATCCTTTGATTCTGCTAAATCCAGGCATTACCACCCTCCCTCCCCAACCACCACAAAGATACAGCCCTTTAAAGAGACAGACAGTGAGGCCCAGGAAGGGGAAGGTAGTTATTCAAAAACCATACAGCTAGCTGCAGAACCCAGGGTGTTGAGGGTTTTTTTTTTAAATTAATTAATTTATTTTTAGAGAGAGGGGAAGGGAAGGAGAAAGAGTGGGAAAGAAACATCAATGTGTGGTTGCCTCTCACATGGCCCCTACTGGGGACCTGGCCTGCAACCCAGGCATGTGCCCTGACTGGGAATCGAACCAGCAACCCTTTGCTCCACAGGCCCATGCTCAATCCATTGAGCTACACCAGCCAGGGCTCAGGATGTTGAGTTTTAAACCAATACTCTTTCCTATCTATAATGCTGCCTGGAAGAAGTGTTTGTGCCCCCAAAAGTTTAACTTTAGAAGCATTTGTTTGAAATCTACAGGACTGTAACCAAAACCAGGGCTATTTTCATAATGTCAAAACATGAAATAAATTTAGTGCAGGCTCTAAGTACAGTTTTCTGACATGTGAAACAGGGGTAGTAATAGTATCTGCCTTCTAGGGTTGTTGTGAAGACAAAGAGTCAATATATGTAGAACACCTAGATAGTGTCTATCATATAGATGGTACTATATAAGTATTAGATATCAGTTGTAGTAGTATGGATGTATGTGTGTGTTTCTACATCCTCATAATGAGAAGAAATAAAGTGTGGACCCTTCAGAGAACATATACTTTTCACCTATATTTCCACAAGACATGGCATGGTTTTGAGTACTGTGTTGTGGTTTGAGGGATAGATGGGTGGATGGATGGATAGATGGATGGATGGATGGATGGATAAAAATTCAAGCTCATATGATTAAGCAACCCATTAACTCCAGAGCTCACTGGATACTTTTTTCACTGAGAATATGTTAGAGCTTTGGTATCATTGACTTATAGAAAGAACTGTTAGGGTCAGTTAACAACTCTTATAACCCAACTTTCAACCCAGTGCAGGCCACGTGATCAGTGGCCTGAACATGCAGCTCTAGTTTGAAAAATGGGAAACAGCTCACTCCTTGGGAACAGAGATTTCTCTGATTGCACCACTCTAATTATTAGCAAATTCTTCCTAGGTCCATCTTATTACTTCTTTTTATTTGAACCTCATAGTGACACCAAGAATGAGTCTAATTTCCCATACACTTTTTTGTTTTTCACTCATTGGACAAATATTTAGTGAGCATAAAATGATTAAAAACGCAGGTAAGGTTCCTGCTCTTCTGGAGATGACTTTGTCATGGAAGAGACAGAAAAGGAAATAATTAGCTGTAAGTATGAGGATACGAGGAAAAATGCTGTGGAGGAAAGGCACAGGGAAAGCTGTTTTGACAGTGACATCCCTGAGTCTGCCCTGAGATGCAGAAGACAGAAGCCTGTGGAAGAGGTTGCCACTCTTCAGTGCTGCAGAGTCTGCTAACAGTGTAGTTAGAGAAGTGTCAGGGCCACATATTTATTCAATGATAGTTTATGCTCAAGTCAGTGAAGTGAGAGACAATGTCAGCCAGGCTTCTGCTCATAGATGCTGAAATATTATGTCAAGAATTGCCCCAAAATTAAATAGGCATGTCGGTCATGTCACAGATCCCCAAAACTACAACAGACTTTAGAGATTGTCTGAACCACACTCCTCTTCCAGCACACCCCCACACCCCCAAACAACCACATACTCATCCAACTATACACCCAAACTGAGGCTCAAAAAAAAAGAAAGGGAATAAACCTCAGTTGTCCTGATTTTCAGCTCTCTCTTCTGGTTTTAGGCTTATGCTCCTAAACTATACTCACTGTGATCCTTAGGGTTTGCTTAATGAGTTTGGGACTGTCCCATATGCCATTCTCTCTCTCTCTCTCTCTCTCTCTCTCTCTCTCTCTCTCTCTCTCTCTCTCTCTCCCTCTCTCTCTCTCCATCTACCTATCTCTAAGAGACTACCAGGACCAACATCTTCATACCTTACTTCTTGGTTTACTTTGGTCACTAGAAGAAGCCAAGATATCCACATCAATATAAGCAATTCTTATGTGATGAAAACCCCTAAAATCCCCCAACCTTCCAAATCCTTCTAAGGTTTCCTTTGAAATTTATGGTAGGTCACCAGGCCAAACCTCTTTATGTTAAACCTTCTCTCCAATGTCCTCTTACTGCTCTTACTGAATTTAAGCTGTCCCTTGAGAGAAGCCTATGCAACCCTATCAAATGACAGTGCTTACTGCCCACCCAGCCTCCTACCCATTCTTCATTGCTGTTCCAGGCTACTCCAGCTGCGCGCTCCCTGGAAGCTCACTTTGTAAGACCATACTGCATATACAATTACTCCTTGTTACAACCATCTTCTATAGCTTTGCAGGCTTCTCTCTTTATTCATGGAAGATTTTGGCACCTGACTTAACACCATCTTCTCCACCAATATTCCCAATATAGTTTTTGGTCATTTATGCAACTATGCAAATGATCCTTATAATAATTTAACCTTAAAGTTCCTTGCCCTTCTTTTCTCCAATGATTGTCCATGAGCCAGCCCAGCCATGGTCATGTGCAAGATGTTGTCGTTGTCTGACAACTTGGGTTTCAAATTTCCCACTGCTTGACCATGATATCCCACCTTTCTACCCCATTCCCTCCAGGAGTCCTTTTATCCCACCCAGACACCCAACTCATCTACCCTCAGGCCCCACCACCCTTCTTGCATTCTCTGGCCCATCATTAGACTCACTTCATATTCTTGCATGTACCCTCAACTCCCAAATATACATTCTTCATATTCTTGCTTCCCTTTTTTGTCTCACTAGAATTG
>PVKM010032270.1:0-16485 GCA_004027735.1 Carollia perspicillata
AAAAAAAAAAAAAGTGATCCATAAGAATCTTTGTCTCTGTGCTTCTTTGTCTTCCCAACTAGGCCTAGTGATTTCCAGCTGTGTTTGTGCATGTGAATGTGTGTTCCTGTTTTTCTGTACAAGAGAGTGTGGGAAGGAGAGAGGATTTGTGATGTGGGATTGCAATCAGGGTGAATTGAGAGAACATTATAAGACGTTATTTGTCTCCCTGCTTTAATTTGTAGACTAATGTGGATGACTTCTTGTCTATTTGAACAAAAGTCACTGTCAGTGTCCCCATGTGCAAAGCCCTTTATCTTTTTTTAGTGCATCCACACATACTATCTCATTGCCTCTTTCTTGATCTGAATGAAAACAGAAAGATGTTACTGTGCTTTATATAGTTTGCAGTTGTTAATTTGTTGACCTTTCATTAAAGTTAGACTCTGGCTTTTAATTTTCATCAAACTATGTGTTCTTCCTTTTCTGAAGTTCTCCTTCAACTGTTTTTTTCTAAGATGAAATGAAAAGTAATAAAGTTCATTGTTCTCTGAAACTAGAATTTGATAATTAGTAGGGGATATGACTGTCTGCACTATAGCACTGGAGGTTGACTGAAGAGCTTGGCGGGGTTGAAGGCTAAGTGAACCATTCACAAAACCGGCTCTGATGGTGTTAATAATGCCAAGCCTACCATGTTTTCCATGGCAGTTTTCATTTTGAGGGAACTGCTCATAAATAAAAGGCATTGCAAGTATATGTTGGTTCTTTCTTTTGAATAATGTTTCTGGGGCAGAAGGCTCAGAAGAAGTCAAATGCACCCTGCTAAATGTTAGTACTATGCAATAAATTATTTTGAATGCATATGGGGTTTTCCTTCTGATCTTCTGCAGTGAGGCATGTGCACCAATGGCTCTTACATATATTTATTGCCACAGTCAGGGAGGAAAAGATTGCCTGGTCATAAGGAAGTTTGCTTTATGTACACCTGATTCACTGGGCATGCTAAACTGTAGGAACTTGGGTTCATTGTCAGAGAAGCTTAAAAAGCGACCTTTTCATGGTGCAGTCAATTTATTGTTCATGTCACCCAGAAACATATTTAACTCACCTTGGAGGAATTCTAAGGGTTGTGGTGATGGAGTGAGCCTGGGAGCCAGGAGATGGTTTTTGCCCTGCCTAGCCTATGGTTTTTGTCTGTGCATTATTCTGACCTTGGTCACATTGACCTTTTTGTTTCTCAGAACCTCACTGTGAGATGCAGGAGATAATAGTATCTATCATCTAAGGTGAGAAATGAGCACCTGTGAAGTATTTAAACCTGTGTCTAGCACATAGTCAGGGTTTTAACCATTGCGGTAATGTTATCCATTTTTTATTTCTTAATTTTTTATTGAGGTATAATTGACATATAGCATTATATTAGTTTTAGGTATACAAGCCAATGATCTGATACTGGTATCATCAATGTAAGAAATATCCCAGCCTGTAAGAATTTTTATGAATTTATTTGAGCTGAACTGATGTCAGTTGCTGGAAAGCAAAATCTTAATGGATTGAGAAAATGCTCCAGAGAATGGCAGTTTTGCACCTTATTTTACATATTAGAATCAAAGGAGGAGGAATAAAGAGGGTCACATGAAGTTCATGGGTGATAGATTAGTGAGGTGGGAGAAAGCAAAGCAGGGCAACATTTGGGATCAGATAAAGAGGAAAATGAAGAGACAAGTACCTCTTTTACATCGATAGGCATACGATAGCTTATTTATAGCATATAGAGATGGAATTCATTCGGGGAACAAGATAACAATGTGGGCTTCCTTGGTCTTGAGCCCTGGTAGTGTTGCAGGAAAATAATGACTCAAACGATGTCTTGGGGTACGAAGTGGTAATTCATTTATGCGTGCGGGCCCAGAGGCGGCATTCTCCAAATTCTGGGCCCCGAGGAGGGGTTTGGTGAGTGATTAAATACTCTCCAGCTAGAGCAGGGGAGGCTAGGTAGCACAACCAGGTTACAGAAGTGGAATGCGGAAGCTATCTGAAACCCAGAAGCGAGGGGCAGGGGAGGCTAGGCTAGCTGCAGGGCAGCAAGGCACGGCATGCTATTTTTCTGTTATAGTAGAAGATTGTGACCTGAGGGGTCTGGGAAAAAGGATTACTCAAACCTTCCAAAGGTATGTTATCTGAGATGCAAAATGGCGGTAGACAGGCTCTGTTTAGGTAAAGATTAATTTTTTCAAGGAAGATGCTGGCCTAGGACAGGACTATCCACCATGACTCACTTTTAGTTACAAAGTTTTAACTTCAGACCATCCTATGTCGTTACTTTATGTCTCTGAGTTTGTAAGGCCGCCATATAGGCCTCCCCTGAGTTTGTCAAGTTTAGTATGTGGCCCCTTTTTTGTCCACAGTATATATTGCAAAATATTGACCACAGTACATCTAGTTAACACCCTTCACCATACATCGTTACCATTTTTTTTCTTGTAATGAGAACTTTTTAAAAAAAGTTTTTATTTATTTTAGAGAGTGGGTAAGGGAGGGAGAGACAGAGGGAGAGAAACATCAGTGTGTTGTTGCCTGTCCTGCACCCATTACTGGGGACCTGACCCACAACCCACGCATGTGCCCTGACTGGGAATCGAACTTGCAACCTTTTGGTTCACAGGCCAGTGCTCAATCCACTGAGCCACACCAGCTAGGGCAAGTAATAAGAACTTTTTATATCTACTTTCTTAGCAACTTATCCCATACAATATTAACTACAGTCACCATACTTTACATTGTATGCCTATGAGTTATTTATTTTAAAACTGGAATTTTGTACCTTCAAAAGTACTTTACTTTAATCTTCACTTGAGGATATGTTTCTTGATTTTAGAGAGAGAGGGAGGGAGAAAGGGAGAGAGAGAGAAACATTAATTGGTTGCCTCCCATATGTTCCTTGATCAGGGATCGAAGGCACAGCCTAGGTACGTGCCCTGACTGGAAAGTGAGCCTGCGACCTTTCGGTGTGCAGGGTGATGCTCCAACCAACTGAGCCACCAGGGCAGGGCAAAACTTGAATTTCGTAAGTTTTGCCCAACTTCCTCCATTTCACCCCTGCCTCTGACAACCACTAATCTATTTTCTGTGTCTGTGGATTAAAAAAAAAGGGTTGTGTGGAGAGTAATCTCACATGGTGATCTGATGATAAATTCCTACGTGGGCAGGTCAAGGTGAATAGTCATACCCAGGCATGTATCTTTTTTCCTTGGTAAATATGTGCCTCAAGCAAACTCTTCATTATTTCTTTGCATATAGGTTAACACACCTTTGCAATAAGCTGTAACTACCCCCAAGAGAGCACATAATGTTAACTACTCTGTTGTCTACTACTCCCTGCTTTGCTTTTTCCCACTTCCATGTAATCTTCCTTACTTTCCCTTAATTCAAAGACATAAAGAAGCTTCAAAAGAAGCTTCTGTTATTCTCCAGAGCATTTGATGTCTTACTCCTGGCATATGTTGTCAATTTGGCTCAAACTCGTAAAAATTCTCCAGGTTTACATGTTTCTTAGGACATATTTATGAGCTCAGGTTTTTTTCTTAATTGTTTTTTTTTACGATTCCACACATAAAAGACCTAATTTTGTTTTCTCTGAATCCTTCTTCTTACATGTAAAACTGGGTAGGCAGTAATATGTGTCTTCCCGATTGGGCAGAAGAATCCAGAAAATGTGTGTATGAAATCTCTTTAAAAAAAAGTATAGGTTTGTGCAGTTACAACATGTCATTACTTCTAAGACATTTTATCATGTAGCATTTTATATTTGTTTGTTAATTTCAAATAGCAATTCCAAGGTGGATTTAACGGTAAAGGGGTTTAGTAGCCCACAGAGGAGTAATGGTGTGGAGGTGTGGTGGGGTTCGGGCAAGGTTCTGGTTCTGGTTCCCTGGGATTGTTCTTGGTTTGGTCTCTGTGGTATATTGACTTCATCTTCAGGCATTCTGCGTTCAGAATGGCAAAGTGAGAGAAGCAATTATTGCTCATATTTACCTATCACACCATTGTGGGGTGCAAAAAATAACGTTTCTCCTACCTTCTAAGTTCTTCTAGCTGGGCTAATAATCAAATTACATGAGGCAGATTGACAGGAAAAAATGTCAAAGTTTATTTTATAGATGTACATTTGGGGGTGCCATAAGATATGACTCAAGGAGCAGTTGGGGCTTATAAGCTATCTGGAGCTAAGGAGAAGGGGCAGGGGTTGTGTTTTAGGACTTCAGAGGGCAAGAAGGTAAATGGAGACAGAAAAGCAAGTGTTTGGTAAATAAGTGTTTGTCGGGCCATCTTTAATAATGGGACCTAGAAGGGACTTTGAACAAATGGGCTTTGCTAGGTTCCTCTGTATCCACACCCTAGTTTATATTAAACTTGGAATTATCTGTGATGATATCTCCCTTCCTGGAGCAGGTACTCTATCTAAATTCCTTTAGCAGGTAAAAGGAGAGGGTCAAAGGTTTTTTTCTAAGTTTTCTGTTTCTTAATAACTAGCTTACAATCAGTAACCCAAAAGGCAAACTCTGGGATACATTTTGGGTGGCAGACTGCTTCCCTTCACCATCTAAATTCAAAGAGCCTGTGTTTCAGTCCTCAGCAACATTCTCAGGTTTGCACTGACTGGCGCATTTCTGAACCAGTCCCTCAGGCCCTGTGCTGACTAGCCTAAACTAGTCACTGGGTTATCTAAACCAGTCACTATGATAGGGAGTAGATTACCCTAATTTGCTGAGACAAACCGGGGCCTGCCTTTTGAGCTGGGTGGGGTCTGGCCCATTTGCCTTGGCCACTATGCACTTTCGGGTTGTGGGAGAGCAGGCGAATCTTGGAGACATTCACATTTCCACCCCAGACATGGAACCTGGTCACTTACTGTAGTATCCGGTATATTCAAGGTGAACAGGAGATGCAAATTAATTGAAGTATTCTTTTATTTAAGAGAAAATATTTTTGAATATTTCCTTTATGACTCAGAATTCTTATATTCAGTTGGAAAATTTTATAAAAGGTCCAGCTAAATATCTATATTGTGTGAACATTCTATACAGGAGAAATCACTCTTCTCTGGTGTTAGAATCAAAGATAGCACACAATGAATTCCAACTATGTAAATGCTTTTTCCTTTTCTCCTTTAAAATTGATTATATTTTAAAATTCACTCTAAATGTGGTGTGTTCTCTTCTCCAGCTTTTTGCATGTAGTTTTGAATTTGGCTTAATTTCCAGTTGACCCCTTTAGCTTCGAGTTTCCCAGCCCAGTCTACCTAGCAACAGTTACTACGAGCAATGAGTTTGGCATTGCCCTCCATTGTAACACAACAGCAGGTCTGAAATTACTTTTTCTTAGCATCCTGGTTGATTGCGCCTTTGTATTATTTAAGTGTAACAGTAGTTTCTCTTAACTCCAGAAAACAGAGTTCTAAGTGTCTAAGCAAAAGTGATAGTTTTAAGAAGTATTTATCTGAAAGAATATAATTAGAAAGTGGATATCTGTTGGAAAAGAAATATCCACAAAAAATATTACATGGGGATATTTATTACCAAGGTATTCTGATATTTGCAAGGGGGAAGATGGCTATAAATTTCTAACATCTTAGGCAATGCTTTATAGCAGCTTTACCCACTGAAGACAGGTTTCCTGAGCAAGCTGTCTGTCTCATTGATTAGAGGAGTTTGAAATAGCTGTACTTTCTCCTTGATATCACAGATATCACCGAAGATGGTCATTTTCCTCTAGGTTCAATACACTATATATTAATAATGTATTGTATTTCAGCCTTTTTTCCTTGCTGCCAATTAAAAATTATAGTTGTATTCCCAGCAGATTGGACTGAAATCAAGCAACAGAACTTGCTATGACACTTCTTTATGATGCTAAGTCCACTTTCTCATCCGAAACCACTTAAATATCTGTTATTTTGCAAGGCATAGAAGCTGGTTATCCATATGTAGGTAGTTCCCACTCAGAATCACTTGGGCACTTTTTTGAAAAGACCATATTCTGGCCTCTGCAGACTCATGGAAGGAGAATTATTAGGTTGGCACCCCTAAATCTGTGTTTTTAATAAGTACCCTGAACCTCACAAGAGTTGGAACCCACAGCTCTAGAGCATGTGGGACATCATCCCTGAAAACCTACCTCGACATTTTGTTGCACGGTCATACGATCCCAGAAACAAACAGATAAACAAAAAACAGAATGGTGCACATAACTTCTTGCAATGTTTTATAGTCCCCAAATTGTATATTTATGTAAACATTTGGAGACATTGTGTGATAGCATTTGAAAAGAAATTTTAGCTGAATATACTCATTGTTTTTGGTTAAGTAGAGTGTTTTGTTATAGGACCTTTTAAAACACAATTTGAATTTTTTATTTTTTAAATTGAAGGTCTGTATACACTAAGTGTGCAAATATGAAGTGTGCAGCTCAGTGAACATATGTAAACAAGAGCATTTTCTGAAGTGTACTTGTCAATTTTTACCTGTGTATACACACATGTAGCCTACAGATCAAGATATGAATATTTCCTGCTTCCCAGAGGGTACCTGTTATGCCTCTTCAGACAGTTACTTCCTGTCTACCTCTCCCAGAAGTTACCACTGCTCTGACATTTGTTAAGTGGATGAGTTTGCCTTTTCTTGAACTTCATACCAATGGAATCATGCAGTATATTTTATTTTTGTGTCTGTCTTTTTTTGTGCATCATGTTGTATCTAAGACTCACCTATGCTGTGTTTACCAGTAGTTTCTTATTAATGTGATGATACCACACTCTTCTTATCCAGTCTACTGTTGGTTATCTCCATTTGTATTATTATGAATAATGCTTCTATGAAGATTCTTGAACCTGTTTTGTTGGGTGAATGCATTCACTAGGCCCCCTTTTCAGGCACTCATCCTGATACGAGTTTGCCTGACTTGCTTTTTTCCTGCATATGTCTGCCACATCTTTATGACCATAGTCTCCCTGATCCAAACATCCTTTACTCCCCGCCCAGCTGTCTGTCAGTGTGAGCTGGGCCAAGGGAGCAAGGTGAGATCCCCTCCCCACCGTGGATCAGGTCTGGACCCAGCAGCATGAAAACTGCCATCCACAAACAGCTGCTGTTTGCCTTAGGTCTATGTGGTACCTCATGTAATATTTCTTTTCTGTTTTCATCTGGATCTAGTCTAATTGGGTGAGTAACACAAATAAATTCTTATTTCTGTAGGTTTTTAGAATGGCAGTGTCAAAGGTTTCAGTAAGTTCAATATGTTCTTTGTGGATGTTTTTCCTGTAAGTGCTCTTTTTCTTCCCACAGCTAGAGAGTTAATAATTTGTGCCCTGTAAAACTGTTACGGTTTGTCTGGTTTTCCTTTCCTAAATTCTGAGGTCTGGAGGCATGTTTTAATTGCTTTTAGATCCCCCCGACTGCTTTGTATCCCACAATCAATAATAATTACATGAATAGGGATAATAATGGATAATATTTATTGCACTCCTACTATGTGCTGGGCATTGTTTTAAGTCAGCATTGTTTAACAGAAATGTAATGCAAGCCAAATATGGGACTTAAAACTTTCTAGTAGCCACATTAAAACATTAAAAAGAAATAACTGAATTAATTTTAACAGCATATTTTACTTAACCCATTATGTAAAAAAATATGATTTTGATATATAATCAAAACCAAATTGTTAATGAGATGTTTTATAATTTTTTAAAAGTATTTGACATGGTATGAATTTTACTTTTACCATGCATCTCAACTAGATGCTCAGTTTACATCAGGTTCACTTGATCTGTATTTTGATTTTATAAAATCTACAGTTGAAAAGTAGATTCTCATACTAGTTGTGTTTGTTCCAAATGTATTTAGAAGTTTTCCGGTAACTTGAGTGTAGTCTAAATATATATATATATATTTTTTTATCTTTGGAGGGGAAGGGAAGGAGAGAGGGAGAGAAATATCAATGTATGGTTGCCTCTCGTGTGTCCTCTGCTGGGAACTGGCCTGCAACCCAGGCATGTACCCTGACTGGGAATCAAACCGCGATCGTTTGGTTCGCAGGCCCGCGCTCAATCCACTGAGCTACGCCAGCCAGGGTAAATATTTAAATCAATGAAGTTAAAAGCTCAGTTTCCCATTGCATTAACCACTTTTCAAGTGTTCAGTAGCCAGGTACGCGGCACAGATTTGAGTGTTATATGTATTAATTCGACCCATTCAGCAGCCTTGGGGGATATGTATATATATTTTTCACTTTACGGACAAGGAAACTGGGGCCAACAGGGCACAGGAAGGAAGAGGAGAGGTCAGAATTCGAGCTTTGTCTGGAGGTCTGGGCTCATGACCCCACAATCTTGTCTAGTTAATGGTTTGAAACCGACCTTACTTTTTTTCCCCATGTTTAAGTGCATTAGCTTTTCTTTTCTTTTTTTTTCTGACCTTTGTCTTTTTTGCTTTTCATCTTATCAAGATTCATGCAAAAAGTGGTCTTAAAAAGTGAGTGTGCTTTGCAGTGAATCTGGTAGTAGTTCATCAGCGTTTTAAAAACCAAAATCGACGATGGCCACTGTTGAAGACCATCTGCTCCGTTATCTCCATAAATGTCAAGGCGAGATTTGCTTTCTCTGAAATAATGGCTCAAGTTTCCTTTTTGTGTTTGGCAATGCTTTCTTTAATAATGATTCTGATTTTTAAATTTCCACCAAGGTTGGGCTTAGTCATCTCTTGCTTTGGCTTGCTTCTTGTCTTTTTCTTAAGCAGAGTCATGGCTATTTCTTTGGATATCATTTTTTTCCTAATATGTTATTAGCATTTGTTTTTATATTAATGACTTCTCTGGACACATTTCAGATTTTATTTTTCAAATGTTTCTAACCAGCTGTGTGTGCTTGTCTATCTTTATAGGTAATATTTTACTTCATGTGAGACTTGCTTTTATGTAATTATTCCATTGCCCTTTACTGCAATGGTGGTTATTTATAAAACAGAGATCTGCAATGTGCTCTTTGGCAAGGAGAAGGGGTCCAGACGTGTAGGGTATTACCGAGTGCTGCATTTGAAGAAGGGGAGTGTGGAGACGCAGTGACAGTTTGTTGCGTCTCATCCGCAGTGAACCGTGTTCCCAGACTGCCTTTTCTCTTCCTCTCTCTGAGGTGCCCCTTCCCTCTGTGAACACGGTGTTCATCACGTCACCTTTCCGCTGCCTCTCTCATCGAAATGAAGTGGGCAAGAGCCCTGTTTTTCTCTTTAGTTTGCTCCCATATGGGGTGGTTACATAATTTGTTCTTTTGAAATAACTTGATTTTGTAATAATTACTTCAGTCATATTAACTGAGGTGATGTGGCTTTTATACTTGGATTTATCCCTAGCTAGCTGTGTGACTTGGAGTAAGTTATACCTGCACTCTCTGTGTCTCAGGTTTTTTCAGTCATGCCGTATTTTGCCATGTAAAACGTGCACTTTTTTGCCCAAATTTTTGAGGGAAAAATAAGATTGTGCATTATACATGGGTAGTACCAATTCTGTACCTACATAAATGTCTTTAATTCTGTTATTTATGATTGTGCATTAAAAGTATAACTCTAGAAAGCAATAATAATATCCATATGCAAAATAATACCCTGGAATACGATAATTGGTTTTGTTTCTAAATATAAATAAATACAGAATTGAATTAAAAAATTAAAAGATATTTTTCCTGAAAGTTTGGGCCAACAACATGAGATACACATTATATACTGTAAAATATGGTAAATGGGGTGGGCTGGTCTAGGTGAGCTCTCAGGATTCCTTCTGTTTGAGAAGGACTTGGGTTCTTCCACAGGAAGCTGCATGGAATCATCTCATGGGCTGCTGTCTTGGGTGTGGGAACCCCCCCCCCACCCTATTTCTCTGTCTTCAGGGGTCTTCAGTGACTACTTTCTTTTTGTCCCTTGTTGCTGGACTTCCTGTATGTAGTGTGTGTGTGGCCATTCTTCATTTTTGAATGTCTTAGGAGCCTGTTCTCAGTCATGGCATTTATGTATTACATACATGCAGAACATTACACAAATCACAGGTGTACTGCTTGATGGATTTTCACAAACTAACCATACAGGTGAAGAAACAGAACATTCTCAGCCCCCAAAGGGTCTCTACTTCATCCCCTTCTACTCTGTCTTCTAAGGGAGATGTCTTCCCTGATTACTAAAGGTATAGCTTTGTTTATTTTACTTTTAAACTTGACACGTATAGAATTATACAGAATGTATTTTTTATGACTTGACTTTGTTCATTGTGTTTGTGAGATCCATCTATGCTTTTGCACCTAGTTGCATTTATTTTTATTCTAGAACAGTGTGTACACATTGTGAATTTGTGTACACGTTTCCTTTGGGTCTATACTGAGGAGTAGAATTGCTGGGCCATACAGCAAGTGTGCATTCAGCTTCAGTAGGTATGGAAAATAGTTTTCCAAAGTGAACCGTTTACACTCTCACCTGCCATGGGTGAGAGACCCACTGGCTACTCCTCCTCACTAACATTTGCTGTTTTCTGTCTTTTTTTCATTTTAGCCATTTTCATTGGGTGTGTAGTGGTATTACATTGTGGTTCTATTTTGAATTTCTTGATGGTATAAAAAAATTCCCATTATTTTTAAGTAGGCTCATTCTCCAAGTGACGTCACCGCAGACCTTGTCAACAAGTGAGCTGTTCCAGTGTTCAGATGTCCACAGTCACCTGGTGCTCCTGCAGCGTTCTCCAGTTCACTCCACTTTGTTTCTGCAGGAGCTGGCCGCCCCAGTCATCGTGGAGGGCCTACATTCACTCAGTTACCAGCTCTCCACAAAGCCCAAGGGGACTTTCTGAGGTACTCAGGGCATGTCAGTGCAGTGATCTGGAGCCAGCCCAAATCTGGTGGGTCTTCTGGGTTCAGTTTGACCTCAGTTAATGTCTCTCTTTGCTGAGTTGGATTACTCATTCTGCTGGCTTCACTCCCCCCTCCACCACACCCCCTCCAAACTCTTTTTAGCTGTTCTAAGCCATAGTTGTTGTTGTTTTTAGCTAGGTCAAAATGTAGTAGAAACTTCAGGCACATTTAAAATTACTTAGGTGTCTTTCCTCATCTTAGAAAACCTTTGCAGTGAATATTCCCTGTAAACTGAAGACCTAGACTGACTTTGGTGGCAAAACCTCTTTTAACCAGAAGGATCATGAATATCCTGGTTTAGCAGCAAAGCCCACTACTTATGTAAATTACATTATTTCTGAACATTTTATTAAAAGGCTTTAGATAATACTTAAGGTTTAGAAAGTACAAGGTCAAGGTGGATGTGATTTAGTTTGTCTGATCCAGACCAGGAGTTGTTATCTGATTAAACATCTTACAGAGGTTTTTGTGTACTTCACACCATTTCAGTTCTGTCTCCTTTGTTGTCTGAGTCTTGTCCTTAGCACTTTTTCCCTCAAAGTGCCCTGTGGGTATAAGGAATGTAAAAGGAGATGCTCAAAGAGAACTTAAAATTGATTTGTTCATAGCACATAGACTGTTAGAACAAGGGACTCAAGAAAGAATTTTGGCTAAACTCTTTCCTTGTCCCAACCCACTTTTTTTAATGAGGAAATCGAAACTTAAGAAATAAAATGACTTGGACTCAAAGCTCTAGAGGTAGAATCCGGGCTGGATTCTGTTTTTCTCAGTCCCAATCCAATGCTCTTTCCAATGCTCTTACTTCTCTTTTAAAATGGTTTCCTAACATCCAGATTCTTAGCAGCAAACTGGTACTTTATTTTGAAGAGACTATGGCTAGCCTGCACCTTTTAGAGTATACTTTTAATATGTAAAATTTGGAGATAAGATGTAGCCCATGGCATACTTAAATCAGCAAACCATGCAATAATGAGCTTCATCTACATTTAAATTATTCTCCTTCACAGATTTTGAAAGTTAGTTTTGTATAAATAGCTTGTATTTATGATTCTATTAAGCCAGAATGCTTTTTGGTTAAATTTAAGGGGAGGTATTTTAATGTCTGCAGAATCTCTTAATATCTCAGTCTACTGTTAATAAATAAAGATATGTTTGTGCTTAAAACAAACAAAAAAAATTTGGAGAACAAAATGATTCCTTTACTTCAAACAAACAAATATGTATTCTAATGGGTTAATCATATGAAATATTTTAAATTTTGGGTTATGAGACAGTTGACATTTTGCAGTTACAATTATTAGAAAAGTCATATATTTTATAGTTTACATATTCCTATTTTATAATATGCAGATAATAGTTGGAATAAATGTGCAGTAGGGTGTGTTTTAGTTTCTCAGCACTAGATGTCGCTGCAGATAGAGAAAACAAGCTCTGCCTTTATTTAACTCTAGGGTCTTTGGTAGTGAAGTTGTCTGAAAGGACTTGACAGGTATTGCTAAGTGGACTTGGGCCTCCTTTCGGATTTCTGGATGCTGAATCTGTGTGAGAGATAAATTGTGAAGAATTGACTAAATGTAATGTTTTCTTGCAGGCAACTTGACAATTGCTGCTGAAAATATAAATGTACCTTCATGTTTCTGGAGGTTCTTTCCTCAGTTTTAAAACTAGTTCTTGGAGCCCTAGATTGTGTGGCCTGTGAACCAAAAGGTTGCTGGTTTGATTCCCAGTCGGGGCACATGCCTGGGTTGTGGGCCAGGTCCCCAGCTGGGGGTTGTGAGAGAGGCAACCAGTCCGTGTTTCTCTCACACATCAATGCTTCTCTCAAACATCGAAGTTTCTGTCTCTCTCTTTCTTACTCTTTCTCCTCTCTCTAAAAATAAATCTTAAAAAAAGTTCTTGGAGAGTAGAATACCTGGATAAAACCTTACAACTAAAGAGTTTTCATAATCTGGGTCTTAGGTGGTCGTTTTGATTAGCTTGACACTAGAAAAGAACGTTTTCTTTGTCATTCACTTATATTTGCTAATTAAAAGACTTTTCTTGTTATGTCATTTCTTGTTTCACCTTACGTTTTCCTCATTTCTAACTCTGGACGTTCTTAAGAGAATTAAAATATACAGTTCTTTTTCTTTCTTTTTCTATTGACAATTGTACATTCGATACCTGTTTCATGAAAGTAACCCCAGCTCTTGCTGGAGTGGATGCAGAGTTCTCTTCCTTGGTGTCTGCTAGCTTGTGGAGCCAAGACTCTTCGTGTGTTTTCAGATGTAATTTTCTCCCAGCTCTTTCCTCATTTATGTAGAAATAGGATAATGAAGGCACTGCCCCTGAAGGTGACTGAGAGAGGCTGAGAAGCACAGTTAAGGATGTGAACTCCAGAACCCTCGAATAGGGTCCCAGCTCTGCAGGCTTCTGGCTATGTGACCTTGGGTGGCTTATTTAACCTCTCTGTGCTTCAGCTTCCTCATTTGCTAAATGGAGATAACAGCACCTGGCTCATTGGCCTGTTATGCAGAGTAAGTGATTCCTTGTGAGAGCAACTGAAAGTAGCAAGAGTTGTGTGTCTCTTCCCACCCCACCTCAGGATGAGAACTACAGAGCTAAGCTGCCGATGGCATGGGTTTAGTGTGGTTCATAGTTGCCAGAGCTGGGTTCTGTATCATTTTCTTGGTCTTTCCCTCATGGGATCGACGCAGTTTCTGCAACCATGTGATCACCCTGAGATTCAGTCAAGAGAAAAGGGGAATGGCAGAAGGGTGTATGTTACTGAGTTTGCCCCTCTTCGAAGCTCAGCCCAATAACTTTGGCCTGTATCTTATTGCAAAGCTGTGTCACGTGGCCTCTGCAGGCTGCCCTGAGGGCTAAGAAATGGTTTCTTCACCCGGTTTCCTGCTCACAAGGAAGAAAGGGAGAGCAGAAGCCTGTCTTGACTACAAGCACTTGCTGTATGCTGGGCACTATTCTGAGCACTTTACATATCGTAATTCATCAGAACCTCATAACAACCCTGCCACGTGGATTCTCATTATTCTGTTACAGGAAATGGAGGCTGGAGTAGGAATGAAACTTGTCACACAGCTAGAAAGTCACCAAGCTGGCTGGAAGTCAGTCTGAGGATTGGTGGAGACAGAAGGGAAGACTTGGTCAAATAGGTCAGGCCTTTGAAAAGATGGTAGCGAGCGCGTTGGGAGGGATTCAGAGGAGATTTGACCTTGAAGCCTTAGAACTGAGCTGATGTTGAGAGTCCTGGTTAATATACGCTCTGTGATGTCCTATGCTCGGAAGACTCCATTATCCTGGTGAACTGGGGCTTCAGGGGAAAATGAGGGAACTCCAGAGCAAGGGGGTGGGAGGATGGAGGTGCCAAGGCTGGAGAAGGAGCTTGGGTCAAATCATGGCACATTTTATTTCCTATTTAAAGCTTTTACTGCTTCGTCGTTGCTTCAGGAAAAATACTCAGAGCTAATTTGAAGTCCAAACACATATTCTGAAGACATTTTTCCAGTCTAGTTTTATTATCTGAGCCATCAGTTTGTCTTTTGAAGTGTCTGAGTAGTACATTGAAATTTCTTACTCATTCCCTCATTTCATATTGAGATAATGACATAGAATATTCAAAATGGATGCAGCCTCAGAGCTAGTTGATCTCCTTCAACCTTTTTATGACTTAGTTGGGAGTCGTTGGGCCTGCGTGCAGTAGTCCCTTGCTGAGAATCTTTGGGATTATATAAGGAGACAGTGTCCAAGTTTAGGCCAGATAATTTTCTGACTTCCTGTCCAGTGTCCTTCTGTTGTACAGTAGTTCCCAAAATGTGTTCCCTAGCCCCTGCGTTTGTCTTTCACAGTGCATGGATATTTAGTTAATAATTTGCTAGTATGTGTTTAACATGAATCCTCCCTGGGTTCTAGTTCCAGTCCTTAGTTGAATGCTTCACATATAGCAGACACTTAGGGACTGCTGGTTGACAAGACTATTGCAGTGTTAATGCAGTTTCTGGAGAGAGAAAAAAACCCTTGTACAAATAAGTCTGAGAAATACTGGGTTAAACAACATTAAATAGACTTTTTAAATAGACCATTAGGCGAGCCTTTAGTACACTCTTGTACTCTGTGGCTCTCAGTTGGGTGTAAGGAGGGAGCTGCTCACTTCACACTGAGTTCTGGGGATTCCTCTTTGGCTCTAAGCCAAATGTCCTCTTCGTTTTGGTGTTCAGAATTTAAGAAAACTTTTAGCTTAAGTGGATTCTTTTGAACATAAGTGATTTTTAATCTTTTTAGGTCGCCTTTGGTCTTTTGATATTAAAATAATGAAAAGTTTTCTGTTAAAAAATCCTGTTATCTTAGAAGATAGTTGCACTCTAAATTCTAATGAATGTTATACTTAGTTTCTCAGAATATGGAGCTTGGTTTTGTCCATTGAGTTACTGCTGTTCATTTGTAGATAGGTTCTAAGGTTGGCTCACTGAAGTCTATTTAGTTCAGGGACTGAGGTGCCCTGAGATAATGAGTTAAGCTGCTCTTAGAGAGGGGATTGGCACGGTCCTGGTAATCCATGACCATGGATTGGAATAGGTTAGCAAGGGCAAAATGCTAAATTAGTAAACGGATGGTCAATCTGTTGGGAGGTTCTAGCTTGATCTACTGAGTGTCAAGAGCAAAAGAAAAAGTACGTATGGCTTTATCATGGGAAAGGGTAATGCTGTGGTATCAGCCATATAATGGGATTCAGGAGATGTCTCTCCAGGGTGTGTGGGAGTCCCTCTGCTCCTGAGATTGGCTTCCGCTGTTCTCCTTTGTGCCATGAAGATTTCTTTGCTTAAGTGACATTAGTATCCCCCTAGGTCTCACCCAGTAGGGCTGGGTACTTCAGAGCATCTGAAGCCAGTGAGTTTGGGGTCGAAGCCTGGCCTGACAGTCTGTGATTGTGGCTGAATTACTTAATCCTGTTAAGCCTTAGATTCCTCCTTATTAAAATGGGGATAATAATAATATTTTTTACCTCACCGGACTAATGTATGGAAAGAGGTAATGTGTATAACTGCTTTGCACAGTGCGCATAAACAGAGGTTGGCAAGCTTTCTGTAAAGAACCAGATAATAACTGTTTTAGGACCCATATGCATATTCCTAAGTGAAAAAAGCCAATCTGACAAGACTGTATACTGTAAGAATCCAAGTCTATGGCATTCTGTAAAAGGAAAATCTATGGAGATAGTAAAAAGATCAGTGGCTGTCAGAGATGAGGCTGTGGGGAGGGAAGGGTGAGTAGGTAGTGCACAGGGTTTTTAGGCCAGTGAAACTGTCCTGCAGTGGTAGGTGCATATCAAAGCCCATGGAATATGTTGGGTTGGTCAAAGTCTGTGTAGTTTTTTTCTGTAAAATCAAAGACACATTTTTCATTCTCACCAGTAACTTTATTGATGTGGGTATTTTGAGTATGTTGGCTATCTCCCACTATTGCCTTCTAGTAGGTAGAGGCCAGGGGCGCTGCTATACATCTTCCAATGCATGAGACAGCCTCACAGCAAAGAGTTATTTGGCCCAAATGTCAGAAGTACCAAG
>PVKM010032271.1:0-16474 GCA_004027735.1 Carollia perspicillata
GACCCTTCATGCTTCCAAAGCACCCTTCCAGGTCTGCGGGGCACATAAGCTATGTCACATTATTTCCCTTAAAACGATGTTTCTTCAGACTGTGTGGCTTACACCTGTCATCGCGCAAAGTGGTGTGTTTGCCCTTCCTCTGAAACAGCTGGATTCATCATTGTTCAGCCTTCTTTTCCTTGACCCCAGCCCCAGCCCTTCTCTGCTCTCATAGGTCCCCGCCGCACGGCCACTCCCTCTCAGAATCCTCCAGTTTTATTTCCTTGCCTTTTTGGCAGACCGTTCATATAATCCTTTAACCTTTCCACCAGAGGGTCTACTCTGGCGATGTCTAGAAGAAAGGTGACCGTGTTCGGTGTTAGGTTCTCTGTCCTCCCTCTCACCCCTGAGACTCCGCCCACCTGCCTGCCCTGCAGGAGGCCCCATTAGTGGCCACGTTCATGGGAGGGGCACCCGAAGGCTTGCCTGGCTTCACACAGCTTCTCTCTCAGTCTACTATGGTGCCAAAGCTCCCACCGCAAACGCCACTCTTGTGGATTATAGCACTTGTCTCCAAAGAGCCTTAGTTATTATCTTGATTTTGCATATAAGGAAAGGAAAGCTCTGGGTTCAAGAGACTCGCTCAAGCTCAAGATCAACCACCAGTGAGGCCTGAGCATGAACCCAGGCCTCCGAGGCCAAGCCCTGTGCTCTTTCCAGAGCATCACAGAGTGGCAGGGAGAGCGACTGGATTCTGAGCAGCCCAAGTGCATGACAGCTTGCTCTGACTGAGGCCCCTGAGCACTAGGAGAAGGAAAAGGAAATTTCAGAGGTTTTCTACTGCAAGTGTTTGCTGACCACTGCCGCAGCATGCTAAGCACTCCATGAGGCACCGTGTGGACACTGGGTCATTTTAAGGCATGATCTCATCCTTAAAGGGCCTTTGTTTGGCTGAAGATGTAAGTCATTCATGAAACAAGGGACCCCGTGAACCAGACCACATAAGGCACTGCACAGTGAAAGTAAGTTTGGTCTCTGAGTGTTCCCAGGAAGTGAGTATGAAGGATGAGGTGGGCTCGGTAGTTAGAGGGCTTCTGGGGGAAGAGAAACCTACTTTGGGCCTTTAAAGGTAACAGAATGTCAGCAGTGAGAGAAAGTGGAAAGTTTGGGACATGGGAAACATGTTTATCATGACTTTTATTTTTAAAAAATGAACATACAACCAATGATTACATCGTAGAGGAATGTTAGGGGACACGATCAGGAGAGGAAGTGGGGGAGGTAGTGGTGTTTCGGGAGCCAAGGGAGGGACCAGTCTCAAGGAGGAGGCCACCTACCCTGTTTAATGAAGTTCCCAGGCTGTCAGTGGAGAAATGGGCATCAGATTGTGCAAGAAGTGAAGAAACTCTGAGTCGCTTTGCTGGAGTGTGAGCGCAGGAGCTAGACCTGCAGACACGATAAGGTCAGGTCACTCCCCCATGAGGATGCCGAGGAGGGAAGTCAGGAGTTTGTCACCCAGGTCATTTGTGTCTGCTGAAGCATGGCAGGTGGACTGCACAGTGACTGTGTGCAAGGTGGAGGGCACCTTGCTGCTTTTAGTACAGGTTGGAAAGGATACACAGATTTATCATAGCTGTGCTCTTTATCGCGACATCTCACCCTTCCTCTTTAGAATCCACGTCCTACCCCTAAGTTCCAGGTCTCATCTGTCCAAGGAAGCTTATGGGTACAACCTCATGGTCTTCCCAAAGCTTCCTACAACACTGTGTCGTGAAGGAGAAGAAAGAACGGGAAAAAACTTAAATATAATAATGTCTTAACTAAGTTGAATGTTTTAAATATTGATTTACTATTCTGTTTAGCTGTGGTTAATCAGAACCCCTTTAGATCTTTGAAGATTATTAAGGCAGGGTAGACTAAACAAAATTTATTCCTGAGGACTGCCCTGGCTGGTGTAGCTCAGTGGACTGAGCGCGGGCTGTGAACCGAAGGGTCGTGGTTCAATTCGCGGTCAGGGCACATGGCTGAGTTGCAGGCCGGGTCCCCAGTGGGGGCCACGTGAGGGGCAACCACACATGGATGTTTCTCTCCATCTCTTTCTCCTTCCCTTCCCCTCTCTCTAAAAATAAAATATTAAAAAATTTATTCCTGAGGACTTTAAGAGCCTCAGATTCACTCACTCGTTTCTTGGAGTGTGTGTTCCAGGCGCTGAGCCAAGCTTGGGGATCGAGACCCGGTCTCGGCCCCTGAGGAGTTCATGGACTGGGGTGTGAACGGGACAAGTGAACAAAATAGCCAAAGTTCAACACATTACTCTACAGCCCCCAGAGGGAGGAATGGCATGCGGCTTCCTGGGTCAGGCAAGGCTTTGTAGTTTGAGTTGGGTCTGGAAAGAGAAGCTCATCAAGCAAGCAGGAGTCCAGAGGAAAGAGGAATGGACTGGGAGGGGGGAAAGCACTACGAATAGTTCACCCCAGGATGCATGTTGGGGGCAGAAGGCGGTGTGGTTAAAATCCACACACCAGCTGTGAGAGGGGGTCAGGGGCTAGTTCATCCTGGGGGAAACTCACCGAGGGGTTTTTCCATGTATACAGTGTATTTGTAACAATACAAAAATATCTGTAACAATACTACACTTAAAGTAACTGAGCATGATTTCCAGATTCAAATTACAGCAAATGAAATTACAGTGCTTAGAAACTGCGTAAGGTTTACAATTCTTGAGGCCTTATTTTTTGTAGTAAAAGCTGAAGAGAGTCCCAAGTGTGCTGGCAGAAATCAGGGCCCCTATCAATTTTTATAAACTCTTTATTTTGAAATAATTTAGATGCACGATTGCAAAATAGGGCAAAGAATTCCCACATATCTTCCTTCAGCTTCCCCAGTGACATCTTACATAACAATTGTTAAGGCCAGGAAGTTGACATTGGCACATTATTAACTCAGCTACAGACCTGATTTGGATTTCATCAGCTTTTACATGCATTTTTTTTGGTGTACAGTCTGTGAAGTTTTTATCATATGTATAGATTCATGTAATTGCCCCCCTACTAGGACACGGAACTGCTGTATACCCTCCACGAAACCCCCTGGTGCCAGCCTGTTATGGCCACGCCCCCCGCCACTCTAACCCCTGGTAACCACAGGTCAGTTTCCATCACTATAATTTTGTAATTTTAAGATGTTATATAGGCCCTGACTGGTGTGGCCTAATTGGTTGGGTGTCCTCCCACGAAGTGAAAGGTCACCGGTTCAATTCCCAGTTGGGGTACATGCCTGGGTTGCAGGTATAGTCCTGGATCAGGGCACATGCAAGAGGCAGCCAACCGATATTTTTCTCCCACATCCATGTTTATCTACCTCTCTTCCTCCCTCCCTTCCCCTCCCTCTAAAAATAAATAAATAACATATTGAAGAAAATAGAATATTACATAAATGGAATCATGTAGTAACTTTTTGAGATTGGCTTTTTTTCCCCTCAGCATAACACCTTTGAGTGCCATCTGAGCTGTTGCATGCATTAGTTCCTTTTTTATCGCTGAGTAGTATTCCAAACAACAGTGCAGGCGTGAATGTACCACAGTTTATCCATTCACCCAGCGAAGGGCATCTGGCTTGCTTCCAGTTTTGGGTGACTACAAAAAAAAAACCTATCAGAACTTTCCTTAGTTTCTTCCTGCTTTGTCCATGAGAGTGTGTCTCTTGGAGAGATCTCTCCACATTTTCCTGCTCTTTGGAACCACAAATAAGGTTGGGGGTTGTAGCTGGAAGGCCCAGGCATTAGGCTGGGGGCGGGGGACTGAGAAAACACAGGTGTACAAGCAACTCTTTACACTGTTCCCAGAATTCTCAGTTTGTCAAGGTCTAAACCTGTCTGTGCTCCTGAAAGCCAGATTCTTGCTGCTGCTTTTTTAAAAAGATTTTATTTATTTATTATTAGAGAGAGGGGAAGGGAGGGAGAAAGAAAGGGAGAGAAACATCAACGTGTGGATACCTCTTACATGCCCCCCCTACTGAGAGACCTGGCTTGTAACCCAGGCATGTGCTCTGGCAGGGAATTGAACCAGTGACCCTTCAGTTCTAGGCCAGCACTCAGTCCACTGAGCCACACCAGCCAAGGCCAGATTCTTGCTTCTTACATGCATTTACACTATAGCCCAGATTTGTGAATTATCTTCCTGGTGAGCATGTACCTCACTTATCTATCCTTATTTTGAAAGTCCTGGAATAATTTCACCAAGGAGACTTTAGAATTATAGTGGCCAATACAGGAGCCTTCACTATGAACAAAGTCGAGAGAATAAAGTTTGAAACATCCAATTGTTTGAAGATTATTAGGGCTGAATCCAAGGTTCAAAATGACCTGTCTAAATTTCAACCCAAACCCAAGCTGGTGTGGCTCAGTGGTTTGAACACTGGCCTGAAAATCAAAGGGTCGCTGGTTCGACTCCCAGTCAGGGCATATGCCTGGGTTGTGGGTCAGGTCCCAGTAGGGGGTGTGCGAAAGGTAACCACACATTGATGTTTCTCTCCCTCCCTTCCACTCTCTCTAAAAATAAGTAAATAAATAAATCTTTTTTAAAAAAATGAAAAAATAAATTTCAACCCAAACGTGCACAAAATCCTCTTAAATAAGAAGCTAAAGAAGGATGAAAATAGAAGTATAATAAAGGACTCATCACATCTAGAACAAGTCCTTGGAACAGCCCTACCCTCAGTCAAAAACCCCAGCGAGGGACAGAGGTTAACCTGGGGCCACATACACAGGACAGTCATTCCCTGACCAGAACCAAGTACTCTCCCACCTCTAGTGCCTCCCGAGGCTGCATATTTTATAGTTGTAGATGTAAGTTCTGCTTGTCTTTTTAACTGTTCCTTTTGATTAAAATAGTCAATAATTGCCTGCCTTCTTCGGGGAAAATCGGTGCTCTACCTGGAGCGTTACGCCCCAAAGCTTTGGTGAGGCTCCTCCCACTTTTCACAAGTCCTCAGCCACAACCTCCAGGGCCGTGAAATGCCCTGTGATTCTTTGTGAGAACACCTTCTGTTGGATCCTACAGCTGAGGTAAGCACCACGACTGATTCCAGTTACCTATTATTTTATTTCAGAAAGGGGTAAGGTTTTCCAAGAAAAGTTACAGTTTTGTCAAAGTGAAGTTCATTACCAAGGACCCGATTTCCCCCATGGAGTAAATCCTGTACTTCTGATAGACGATAAGCCATTCAAAACTCTCCAACTTTTCGGAAGCTATCACACTCATAAATGTTAACCAAGTCCAAGGTACACAAATCGCTTCCTTAGGAACCTGGACAGCAAGGGGTCTTTTGTGAGTTCACTGGCCCTTCAGCAACCTCCCACTCTGGGCTCACCTAATTACCATGAACATCGCTACCTCCGTGTGCACGTGAAGTCTGGACAAACCTTTGGTGTTACAACTCAGCTTCCCGGGACTCATCAGACGTCAACAGGCTGCTGCAGTCTCTCCCGACTGGTGGCAAAACCTCCTCACCTCTCCTATGGGCAAGAGCCCCAGCAGCTAAGCTAGTGGGGGCTTCTGCACACCTGGCATTAGGGTCCCCTTTAAATGTGAGGGTATTTCATGCTGCACACCATGTGTAGCTCACCGAAAACATACACATCTCTCAGTAAACAGGCCCACCGCTGGGGAAATCCTGGTACTTTCTCCCCACGTATTTCTATTCATTGTGATGATACTCGGAATCCTGCTACCTTACTTTTAGATGCCTTGTTTTCAATGAGGTCATTGGGGCCCACCGGTTTCTGCATACGAAAAAGAGCCTGTTAGAGAATTCAAGCAGCAGGAAAACTGGGCCTTGACTGAAGAACTGGGCTCTAGCCACTCGGGAATTCAGGGTTGCTTTGTCCCCTCATGATGCAAAGCTTTGTCCAGACCTCACATGTGCATAAACTTCAGTTTCTCTTCCTTTTTTCCACTCCTGGTGATCGTAACTGATGGTAGCGATCCTCCTAAATCATACAGCTGCTTGAGAGGTGACTCAGGGTGTCACCTCTCCGGAGGTCAGGGGAAGGTCCCAAAGGGACCACTGAAATAGAACCCTTATCATCTCCTTCCTGGAATCAGAATTCTGGAACTTTCCTTATTTTAGAGGGTGGCAGGGAGGTCTGGGGACTGGGCCTACGTCCCTGCGATGGCACAAGTCCTGCTTGGGTTCGCCCTTCACGCCTCTGTTCGCACACGGTCGTGTGCCCACACGTGGGGTACTGACGCACCTAGCGCTTGCGTGGAGACGAACCGGCCAGAGGAATCCTCCTCTCGTCGATGCGCGGCTCCTCGCTGACGAGGATTGTGCAGTGTGGTTAACTGCTGACTGGACAACGACAACCTCAAAGGGATATACGGGGATCACTTACTCTTGCGACCACCTCCCCAGGAAACTGCAGCATGTTGCAAAAACAGCTTAATATGATGAAAATTCCCCTGAAATCTACTGATATTGTCATCTTGGTCTTCTCTCTGCTACAGATTATGAAGTATGAAGCCTACAAGGCTACCCTACCTGAGGCACAGCAGGTACATCTGGTGTGAGTGAAATGTCGCCTGTGGGGAGGGCTGTTTCAAAAGAGGCCAGACCCCAGGGTGCCTCGTTCCCAGACAAGCCAGGATGGCCTTGAATTAGGACTACGATAGGACAAATGATGACTCCACAGAGGCAAATGGGCTTTCAAAATAGGGATGGATGAGCGAGGTACATGCTCACCAGAAACATCACGAGTGCCCTGCAGTGCCTGTCAGACGGAGGGCCAGGCCAGCCTCCTGAGAGCACAGGGCGCGGCCGTCCTGGCACTTCCAAGCAGAGGTGGGTAAGGGTGGGGGTTGGCCGAGGGTCTCAGGGTCCCTGCTCTGGGTCCCTAGTGGTTGCTGGGCACTTCACAGTCTGGTTAGGGTCAGTACAAAGTTAACTCCATGTAATAGTCATAGGATGACCCCTTAACAATAAACAAAAACCTGTTATTAAGGGTGCAGGGAAATGTACTCTTTTTACTTTTTTGAGAATTTTTAGAATATAGTTTAGGGCCAAGTCGATAACATGCCAGGAAGCAAACTCTCAAATGCTTTCTCGAAATGTATTCTTTGAAATATGGTTGGTGAGAGTGTAAAATGGCCTTTTGGAGGGCAATTTTGCCAAAAAGAATTTATATTAAAAGCCTTTATGTTTTATATACTCTTTGACCTTATTTCTACTTCTGGGAATTTTATACTAAAGCGATAATTGTGGGTGTGTATGAAGCTTTAGATATAAGCATATTTATAATAATGAAACACTGGAAACAAGTGAAATGAACAATACAATAATGAATAACTACATAAATCACGGTCCACCTCAGCCATACAGCTGCTCGAGAGAGCGACATTGTTGAGGACTGTGGAATGGCTCTCTGGCACTGCTGGCTGGCTGACTCAGCACCCGTTCCCAACACCCCGCTCCCCTGCCTGTCTCCACGGTGGAGGTCAGAAGAAGGAAAAACTTGCCCGCGGAGCCTTCCCAGCACACGTGCACACGCACCCCTCTACAGAGAGACTCAGGGATGGAGGAGAGCGCCCCAAGTGATTCTGATTTGATCTCCAACCTGTTTGAGAACCACTTTCTTCTCCTAACCCCATCATTAACGAAGTGCTTTTCCTTCCCCACTTATTTTTTTCATTTCTCTCTTTACCTGAGTATAAATTCACAGAATATTTTATCCAATGGGTTATAATACATTACGACAATTCATTTTGATGTTCGCATTGTCCCAGCATCGGCCACTGGGAGCTCCTTCCAGCTGGCCCCTCTTTGGGACACATCCCCACCATTCTTGGAGAAGTCCTTCCTTTCTGGTGCAAAAATATGTTCAAGGCTCAACTTATACTTTCCTTGCCTCAGTCTTGGAACAAGCCATTTCTCTAAGGATTCCAGGTCCTTTTTTTTTTCCTTTAAAGATTTCATTTATTTTTAAAAAGAGGGGAAGGGAGGGAGAAAAAGAGGGAGAGAAACATTGATGTGAGAGAGAAACATTGATCAGTTGCTTCTCGTGTGCCCCCCAACCGGGCACCGAACCTGCAACCCAGGCACATGCCCTCGCAGGGACTGAACCAGCGACCTTCCGCTTTGCGGGAGGATGCCCAACCGACTGAGCCACACTGGTCAGGGCATCCTGGTCCTTTTAGGGAAAAGTGAAAATCACTTTTCAAGACTTAAGCATCATGGTAACATTTATGATAAAAGAGGACTGAGTACAGTCAGGAAAGAATTAGAAAGAGCACCCTCTGTGATTACGACTGATAAGCAGGGGTAAACAATTATGAGCTGAGTGGAGCCTTTTTAGAAATAAAGTTTTATTGGAACACAGCCATGCTCACTCATTAACCTATTGTCTACGGCTGCTTCCATTTTACAGCAGAACAGAGACTGTGTGGCTTGCGAAGTGTTCAATATTTACTATCCAATCCATATAGAGAATGTCTGCTGACCCTTGCTAACAAGTATCTATACGTTATCAACAGGATTACCTATCCGAAGGAATAGTGTGACCCAGAGATAAGGCAAAGAAGACCAGTATGTCTTCCCAGATGTTACAAGGCTGCACCTTTATCAATGCAAAATAAGCTACAAACCTGGAAAAACCACAATGTGTCAAGATGTAGCCCCTGGTTGTAAAGGCAATTATAGACAGAGGGAGTGGCTACCGTGGAGTATAGAAAAAAGGATGGCTGGAAAGTAGAACTGTGTTGGTGCAATTTTAACATTGTCCAGTGGAGTGGCACTCTGTCTAGTGGACATTGGTATTCTGGTCACTAGGATGGTGTCTCTTCCAGTGGAGAGGGGAGAATTAATCAAGCTTGACTACAGTGCGGACGACATGTCACTTCTTAACGTCTTCCAACTCTATTTGCCTTGACTTTGTGCTTGCAAAGCAAGCTCCGGTTACCTGATTTTCAAGACACCATAATATAGGGAAGACGTATATCCCTTGCTGTATTTACTTTCTGGTACAAATGTTCCCGAGCAAATAAATGTAAGTCAATTTTCTCAGGGCTCAGTGACCTTAAGGAGAGCTGATCATTCAAATATCAACTCTAAAGACACAAGAAGCTAGATCCTGAACTGTATCAACTCCCTTAAAACACAGCCTACGATAAAACAGCCTGATTGATCATCATTACATTTCTCTCAAAATGGGCGATGCAAAAGTATGCTGAAATGTTGGACAGCTCCCGCCCACGAAGATTAGGCCTCCAGCCAAATCCTGGGGTATCCTGGAAGCATTCTTTCAAGTCAGTGTTCTCAAGCCTTCCATTATAGTTCTGTCTTTCCTGACAGACATAACCTTCCAGACCCAGCCAGTGGTCCGGACCAAGCTGGGCCTACAGTTGCAGGACAAAGAACCAGGGCTGCCCTATTTCCCAGGTCCAACAAACATTAGCATTGGCAAGACTGAAAAGGGAGCAGAGGGCTCACCACTGGTCCTCGACCACGCCCTCCCACTGGGCAGGGAGCCACACAGAGCATATTAAAACTCTCATATTTGTATTTTTAATTCCAAAGCATGGCCCAAAGTAGGTGCTTAACGTTTGTTGAGTGACCTGTCTTCCCTCAAACAATTCATCCCCAACTCCTAGAACAAATCACTGTTTTTTAAAAAAATTACCTGAGAACATTACTCAGTGAGAATAAGTGTCCTATTTCCTCTAAAATATGACTTTAAAATCATGTGCTTTTTTTCCAACTGGCAAACTATTCTTTATTACTAATTTTCTTGACAAAAAGTTTTGCTGCAGCTTTTAGATATAAATATAATCAATGTAAACATATCTCATTTATTCTTCACCCTTCGTTGTAGGAGTAATATCAGTTTCTGATTTCCCCAAATCTCATGAAATTAGACAATTACACACACCTGTTTCTCAGAGGCAGCTGGCTCAAAGGAAGGACATGTGTGGGATGGTGGTGGTGAAGGTAGGGAATCGGTTCTCACATGTGTGGACGAAGAAGGTCAAGGTGACAAGTCTAGCATGATTTATAACAGGGAGTTATTTCAATAAGGGAAGGAGAAGAGGAATGCCCATTCATTTTAGCGGAGTGGAGAGAACACAGTTATTGTCTGTGTACCTCTGGCCTGATTAAGAGTTTGAGAGTCTGGTAAGGCTGGGAGGGGATGCCTAGAAGCTGCCAGGGCCTTCCATAGAGATGGTTCAGGTGATCTCATGGCTGCAGGGTTCTAGAGGGACAAAGATAGAAAGGAGATACTATGGCAACTGTGTGAAAATGAACCCATTTCCGTTTTAATTCTGTGGGGCTCTGCAGAGTGAATGGAGAGTTTTATTGTTTTTTTTTAAAGTAGGGGTTACTTTGGGGCTGGCAGACAGGGATCATAACTACTGAGCAGGGTCTTGCAATGAAGCCAATGGCAGTGACCCACAGGCCTTTTGTGGCCAACTGCTACCCCCAAAGTTCCCTTCTCCCCATCACCACCACCCATCAAGCTTTTTACTCAGTGATCAAGGCTGTGGGCGGTATTGGTGCAGTCATACTGTCACTTCCTTTCTGCTTTGTCCTTCTGCTAGTATGACATGTCACGTGCTGGTTAGGCTATGCCTCAGCAGCAGACCCAACTGTCCCCAGGGCTGACCAGTCAAGTCTCCCAGAGTTTTTTAGAGCTCTTAAATCCAGTAAGAGTGTATTGTGTGCTGAGTGTCAGGGATAGCTAGACACTGGTGACACGCAGAGGAACCGAACAAGGCCCCCACGATGTGGAGAGAGACACACGGAGACATATACAAGGGCTAGAACAGCAATCAATTCTTCCTTGGTAATTATTTGAACAATTACCCTCTGGTAATTAAGTATTACTGAACTTGAAAAATTATGAAAGTGGAATTAAAATTCAAATAATACTGATGTGCATAAAATAAAAAAGCAAAATTTCCTGGTATAAGGTGTGTGTATTCTTCAGACCTCTTAATGTACATATTCAGACTATTTACACACACATTTTTTTCCATTGTTTAAAGAAAAACGAAATTAAAATATAAATATTCTGTGACTTTTTTTCCCCTTGAAAAATATGGTCAATTGTGGGGGTGGACTGGGACGGGAGTAAAAGACAGAAAACTGTACTTGAATAACAATAAAAAAAATGGTCACTTTTCTATGCAGGGCATACAGATTCACCACATTCTGCTTCATGGTTGCATTTTCATTTGTATCCAGAAATAATTAATTTCTCTGAAAAGGTTAGGGAATGTTTTGGACAAAGGGCAATATGTGATCTGGGCCTTGAAGGAAGAGCTGGAGTTCATTTAGTAGTAAGCAAAGCCACGGGAAAATGCTTCTGATGCATGCAGGGGGAGGGGCTGGGAGGGAGAGGTGGTTTGGGGAGTGGGGAAGGGCCGAGCATGTGAGAGGGTGTGGAGACACATGGCTTCTTCTTCGGGGACCATCAGCGGCCTGGTGAGGGCATGCTGTTCCTCACACTTTGATGCGCAACACAATCACCTTGGGAATTTCTTTTCTTTTCTTTTTTAAAGATTTTATTAATTTATTTTAGAGAGAGGGTAAGGGAGGGAGGAAGGGAGAGAAACTTCAGTGTGTGGTTGCTTCTCACGGCCCCCACACCGGGGACCTGGCCCACAACCTAAGCATGTGCCCTGGCTGGGAATCGAACCCATAACCCTTTGGTTCACAGGCTGGCGCTCAAGCCACTGAGCCACACCTGCCAGGGCAACCTTCGGAATTTCTTAAAGCTGCAGCTGCCCCACCCCGACCTTGAAATTCTGATTCAGTAGGTTGGTGACCCCAGAGTCTCTGCTCTCCGCCCACTACGCCAGGCTGCCTCTCCGTCCATGACAGGATGCAGCCACACCATCCTTCACACAAGCGAGGCAAAGGGAGGCTCTGGAAGCCCCTGGGGGGCAGAGTACAGAATCCTGACATCCTTACATTTTGCTCTCACTTAGCCATCTCGGTCTTTGCTTCTAGCATCCTCTTCTGCACCAACTCTTTACTTTGTAGTTTTATATCATCTTTCATCTGAGAAGTTGAAAGTATTCCCAACACTGACCTCAGAATTGGGCAAGGGGGGCAGGTAATAACCTCATTTTAAAGAAGGATAAACAGACGCACCAGCAAGCTCGCTTTCCTGCCATGGTGGGTCAACGAGCTGAAGACAGAATTCAAGGCTGCCTTTCATTCTGTTCGCGAAGTTATTGTCCTTTCCCCTGAATCACACAGACTCTGTGTCGCTTTTCTTATCAATCGAGGCAGTGTATGGAAAATGGCCTGCATAGCGCCCAGCTCATGGCGGAGATGAGTCATTTCTCTCCTTGACCACCACCAAGCCCAGGTGCCCAGGTGCTCCGGAGTCTGGTGTGTGTTTCATCATGTTTTGCAAAACAGACACCAGAAACCCACAGAGGCTTTCTTCTAAGAGTGTCGAGAAAAACTTGAAAATGCCACCACACAATGAAGACAGCTGCACCTCAAGGCTTTGCTTCCGTGTCAGTAGGGGAGACAAGGGCGCTGCAATTGCACAGCTGGCAGACAGGAAGAGTGAATAATGAACAGGGACTTCCCAGCATGCGGCGGTGCTGAGCTGGTGTACCGCTCTTTCCTAGGTCCGAGGGGATACGAAGAGAAGAGCAGGATTAGCTTTCTGCTAAGGAGTGGCAAGGGTCACACCTGACTCTGGATGAAGCCCTTCGAGCCAAGAACCATCACCCATTACCTCAAGAAGGAACACTCTCTAGAACAGAGTTTCTCAGAATTTAGGGTGCACAAGAATCATCTGACTGGTCTATTACAAACGCAGATCTCTGAGCCGACCCTCAGTGGGGACAGTGCTAGGCTGGAGCCCAGGAATCTGCATTTTCATAGGCTCCTGGTGAGTCAGTTGTAGGATCACACCTGGAAGCACCCTGCCCTAAAGAATACACACAAATATCCCATCCACCTGCTCCTGTTAACCAGTCAGTGGCCTGACCAGCACAAGGCCGAGTATGGAAAGCACGGTTGTTGTTGTTTTGTTTTTTACATTGCAGTGTTCCTCATCTCCGACAGCTTCAGTCTTCTCTCTGGTTGGATTCCAGAACCTCAAAATAGAGTAAAGCAACTTGGGGAACAAACATAATGTCAGTCCAGAAGTTATCCAGCCGTGTAATATGAAAAATAGAGACATCTATTGAAGAAGATACAAAATACAAGAAACATTGTGAATAGGACAATGATGCCTCAGTCCCCTTCAAAGCAGGCACCTTGGGACCTCACACAGTTCTCCCAATGTCATCAGCTTCCCTGTCATATTTTCCTGTATCTCACAGATAGTCTGAAATCTCTTCCCTTTCAAAGGTGATTTTAGTTTTGGGAAAAGCCAGAAGTCACAGGATACCAATCTGGGCTGTAGCAGGGCTGAGTCACCTGGGTGATGTGATGTTTTGCAAAAAAACTGCACAAGACGTGATACATGAGCAGGCACGTTGCTGTGATGAAGCTGCCAATCACCAGTTGCCCACAGCTGTGGCCTTCTGAATTATCTGAAGTTTCCATGGAAAAATGTTCAAGCTTAATGCAAAATCTGATGCAGATTCATTGCTCTATTGGCTCAGTCATTTTGAATGTGACGGCCACACAGCACACATGCTCAGTGGCATCTACCACCCCCACTGACTAGCACAGTGAAGTCATCATGGTTCACACATGCGCATTTCAGTCCACTCTCCTTGGCTGCCAGGTTACATCGATGTCGCACAAACCATTCTCATTCTATTAACGATGGCTGGACTTTTTCTGGACAGACCTTGTACAAAGAAATACACTGACTTTCCATATGGATGTTGAAAAAAAATTTCAGTGAAGGATCACAGTTATTAATGAGCACTTAGTTCATTGGTTTCTTCTGCCACCACTGAAAAAGCAGCTAAATGTATTCAGTGTTCTTTCTTGATAATCACATACACAAATTTAGAAAAAGAGCTAGAGACTAGGACAGATATTATCTCACACTGTCACAAACTGCTGAGATGCTGAAATGTTCTTGCATGAAAAATTGTCCAGGAGGAGCCTCCCCTTCCACCAAGTCGGGATGCTGGTCCTGCGAAAGACACTGGTGCCACATCACTGTGGCTGCCTAGACCAGCAGGCCGAGAGGCACACCATGTGACAATGACCCTGCCTCTTAGAACTTGACCTCCAGCAGGCCCTTCTGCCTAGGGTGTGGGAGTAGAATTGTCAGCTGAGAGGTGGCCCCAGGATGATGAGTTCTTTGGGTTCCCTACCTTGAGCTTATTCTGGGAAGACAGCAAGTACTCGACAAGCTGATTGTTTTTAAAGTGAAATTAGTTGATTGGAGTTTCAGGTCTTGGTGTTATGAAAAGAGGAGCTGAAGCAGAATTAAGCCATTAATGATTTGGCAACATCCCAAGACGCTCACCACAACATCCCGTGTTTCACAGGCAGGCAGGACACCTTTGTCTCACGCCTTGTCCTAGAAGTGAGTTTGAATGGCTGGAGACACAGATGCTTCTGCCCTAATGCACTCTCCTCTGGTCCCTTTATTGGCTGTCAAATCTTTTTTTTTTAATTTAATATCACTGTATGGTTGCCTCTTGTGCGTCCCCTGCTGGGAACTGGCCTGCAACCCAGGCATGTGCCCTAACGGGGAATCGAACCACCGTTATTTGGTTCACAGGCCCGCACTCAATCCACTGAGCTACACCAGCCAGGGCGCTGTCAAATCTCTTTTTAAAATTCTCTAACTTTATATTCAACCATCAGAAAATTTCCCAAAATAGGCACGAGTGTTTCCTAGTAGATAATTTTAATGTTGAGAATTAATTCTCTTCCCCAGTCCCAACTCTACTTCTTAGAAGTCAGCGTGCCTTTCATCTGTAAATATGAAAATAAACATTAATAATGAATGTGTTCCCATCCTCTCCGAGTAGGAGGTTTTATTTATTTCTGAGGGAGAAATTATTATTTCCCAGAGCTAGAGAGACAGGCAGAAGCAGAACGGGAACTCTGCCTTTGATGGTCTTGATGCAGAGTCAAACCGCCTCAAGTAATTCCATCTGCCCGAGAACGACGATCACTGGGTCGCTCCCTCCTGAGCTCTCGCCTCCTGATGGAACTATGTTTCAAGTGGTGGCTCTTCAGCACTCCCTGTCCCTTCTGAACAACACCCTTCATGAACCACTTCCATCTTTAATAAAGGGAGCCATAGTACCTCACACATGCCTTGTAGCTCGCCTGGTACAATGAACTTGCCCCATTAACCTCCAATCCCAGTACCAGGTATATCTTTTGTGACTCATCCTTTAGCTCATCCCAGAGGGCTTGTCTCCACAGGCACCAGCTTTATGACTGACGGCTGCATAAAATGCCCTCAAAGGCCCATTCAGCTTAGTCTGCCTGACAAGCACTGAAGGGGAGTGCAGTACAAGACCCCCACTCCATACACTTCATCATCATCTCAAAAGCTTAACAGAACTTCACCTTGCCTAGCTCACCTTCACACCCCCGCCCTAATAGCACAGCTGACATTGGCCTTTCTGCATTGTCTGCCTGTAAGAACCTGTGAGGGTAAATGCATTTCAGGTTTCCTGCCTCTGCATAAAGAAGTGTTCCCTTTGATAGTGCCTTTCTCACTTCGAGGACTAGCATCTAACTTGAATGCTCAGGGATGTGGTGAACAGATCCACCATGCTTACCCACACCTGTTAGAATTATACAGGTTGTAGCAGGCTCCCAAAGAAGTCCATGTCATCATTCCTTGAACCTCTAAATATGTTATTCTTAAATGGTAAAGGGGCTTTGTAGATGAAATTAAGGATTCTGTGATGGGAAAACTACCCTGGATTATCCAGGTGGGCTTAATGTAATCGCAAGGGTCCTTATAAGGGGAAGCAGGCGGGTCAGAGAGAAGACGTGATGATGGCAGCCGAGGGCAGAGCGACGCAGGACCACACTCCAAGGAGTGCCGGCAGTCTGTAGCTGGTGGAGAGGGCAAAGGGGGGTTTTCTCTTGGATCCTCCAGAAGAAACGGCTCTGCTGGCACCTTGATTTCAGCCCACTGTGTTAGTTTCCTGCGGCTGCTTTAACAAATTACCACAAATTGGGTGGCTTATCGCAACAGAAATTTGTCCTCTCACGGTTCTGGAGGCCAGGAGTTCAAACTCACGGTGCCGGCAGGGCTGCATTCCCTCCGAAGGGTCTAGGGGGAATCTGTCCATTGCCTTTTCTAGTTTCTGGTGGCTCCAGGCATTCTGTGCTTGTGACCACACCCCTCCAGTCTCTGCCTCTGCGGTCGCACTATCTCTTCCTTTTCTCTCCAAAACTCCCTCCATCTTCCTCTCGGAAGGATAAGTGTGGTTGCACTTCAGGCCCACCCAGGTCGTCTAGGGTAAGTCTCTCCTACTAAAGTTCTTAACTTTATCACGCTTTTTGTCATAGAAGGTCATTTCATTCTTTTTTTGTCATA
>PVKM010032272.1:0-16469 GCA_004027735.1 Carollia perspicillata
GAAGGATGAGTGGGGGAGAGGTGGGATGAGACTGTCTCAGGCAAATCACTTTGTTTCTTTGGTCTTTGCTTTCCTAAGTCACCTTCCAGTCCTGATACATTGTGATAAAGTATGGAAAGTGGGCTGAATCCAGCCCTTTTATATCTTTCTCACCTGGGAAGTAGTCACTAAACTAGGATACCTAAGCTAGGCCAAATGCCAACTGTTACGAGGAATTTTGTAACCTGAACTATGAATGTTTTGGTATTGTGATTTTTTTTCATAAGCCACAATTTCAACTTAACTATGATTTTACCAGTGCTGTCAATTCTCTGGTAAATAACCATGACAATAGATGGTAATGATAAATAAATGGTAAAAAAATATGCTGCCAATAGTAACCACCATTTTTAAAGCACCTATAATCTGGTAGGTATTGTGGGGGCTAACAATATTCATGCTTTTCCTTCTACCTTCTAAATTCTTCTGGCTGGACTAACTGTCAAATTAACAGACAGAATAACAGGAAAAATATCGGTTTTAATACACACCAATAGAGAATTCACATAGTCTTAAAAATTCCAAAGATAATGAGGTAATATTGGGTAGATACGATGTTTTGGGCAAAGGAGAATGGTACGGGGCGGGATGGGGTCTTATTTCGGAAGTGAGGATTAGCAACTTGGGGCATATATGCAGGAAAACCCTTGCTAGGCAATGCAGAAGCAATGGGACGTGGAGGGCATCTAGCTAATAGGCACTTGCCTGAAGGCTTCCTTCTTATTTTGATTATTATTATTTTTAATCTGAAGAGAATTGTATTTTGTTAAAGATTTTAATACTTATTTTTAGAGAGAGGGCAAGGGAGGGAGGAAGAGAGGGAGAGGAACATTGATGTGAGAGAGAAATATCAATCGGTTGCTTCTCCTCATCCCGACCAGGGACTGAACCCACCCAAAACCCAGGCATATGCCCTGACTGGGAATCGAACCAACAATCCTTTGCTTTGTAGGATAACACCCAAGGAATTGAGCCACACCAGTCAGGGCTGAAGCTTTTCTATTTACCATACTTAATTCAAGTTAAGCCAAGGCAAACACCCTCAGCTCCCCTTTCTGGAGCAGGCTTTTCTATCTGAATCTCTTGGGCAGGAAAGGGGTAGGGTCAAATGTTCCCTCTGAGTCCTGCTTCCCAACAAACAGCTTAAAAAACCAACAGCCCCAAAAGTCACATTTCATTCATCATCCTTATACTAACCTTGTTTAGAGATATTACTGTGGCCCTTTTCCATGAGGATTTTGAGAGGTCATAGAGGTAGCAAATAGCAGAGTCAGGATTTGAATCCAGGCCTTTCTAATTCCAAACCCCATGTTGCTTCTCCTTGAATATACCATCAGTCTGCTATGCGGAGTGCCTTCATAGGAATCTCATATCGTTTGCTCTTTGATGCAGGGTCTTCTACACCATTAATCAAAAATACAATGCATTGTGTCCTCCTCCTTCACTTTTCACTTGTGACCATTTTAGTGGAGCACTTTTTCCTGACAGTGATATCATATTATTTTGTTTACTTTGAGTAGTGAGTTTACTGACTAGTCTGTACTTGCCTGGGGCTTATGCATGAAAGTAACATTTTTTTTTTCTTCTCCAAAATACTTATGCTTTGTCAAATTTCCCTTTCCACAGATATATACAATGATCTTTTGGCCAGTTTTTTTTTCTATAGAAAAACAAAAACAAAAGCACAACTAACTCTGTTTTATAATAACTCAATTTCAAGTTCTTTTAAACTATCTTATCCAGCACCCTAGGTTAGATATAGGATTTTGGGATCAGAAGGATAAGGGTGTGGTAATGTCTCCAGGGTATGTGGTATATCTTTCTCTCCCTCTTCTAGGCTATTACTGTTTGGGGAGATTGGGGCAGAGAGAAAAGAAAAATAAGGACAGGTTTCTCACATTTAACGGTCCTTCCTCTGTGTAAGATTTCGAGTCTTTCCTGGGTCATGTGACTGGCAGGCTGTGGGCTGAGTGTTCTCAGTACCCTGGGGTATTCCCCAGGCACAGTCATTAATATGAGAGATCTAGCCCAGAAAGATCTTATCCACAGAACATCCCCAGTGTCCTACACTTGGTCTTCTCATTCGGCAGCCAGCCCTCTGGCCTCAGTCATGTAATGCAGCAGGAAAACCCAAACCGAACCACTGCAGCCTGAGTTCACTTGGCCTGAGGACTCAGTTTGTGGGTTGCCCCACCCAGGGTTGCAGGATATATGTTGCGGCCTCCTTTCCAGGTCTCTTTTTTCTCCTCAGTTCAGACAGGTATAGGGGGTGGACTGTTGAGGCTCCTGTGTACGAAGAGGTTGAAGCCGGAAAAGAAAAGGTGGTGTTCTTGTCTTACAGGCACTCATCCTGGCTTAAGAATGGCTCTCTTGGCAGCCTCTGTCCTTGGCTTGGTGGTGACGGGCATGTCCTTGGGGAATGGAAGAAAAACCTGCAACATCACTGCCTTCCACCCTCACCAAGGCCGCCCCGCAGCGTTGCTGGTTTCCCAGTTCCCTTCCCCACTCCAGCCTTCCCTTCAGACTCCGCTGGGGTAGGGAAGGTCACAGGCTGGGTGACAGTGGAGAGCAGCGGAGCCTCGCCCCCATTGCTTAGTAAGTCTGGGGAGAATGGCTGCTCCAGTTGTTAGTTCTGCAGCTTCTTTATCCCAGTCTTGGAGCCCTGATGTGCAATTCGAGGTTTACAAGAAAAGTTGCACATGGTAGACTATTAAGATACTGAGAAGACAAGCCACAGACTGAGGGAAGATACTTGCCAAAGACATATCTGATAAAAGACTGTTGTCAAAAATATATTTTCCGAAACTTGAAAGCAACCAAGGTGTCCTTCAGTAGGTGAAGAGATAAATTGCAGAACCTCCAAACAATGGAATATTATTCAGCACTAAAAATAAATGAGCTATCAAGCCATGAAAAGACATGAAAGAACCTAAAATGCATATTAGTAAGTGAAAGAAACCAATTTGAAAAATCTTCATACTGTATGATTGTAATGTTGTGGAATCCTGGAAAAGGCAAAACTATGGAGACTATGAAAAGAACAGTGGTTGCCAAGGGTTAGGACGAAGGACGGGTGAGTAGGTGGAGTACGATTTTTCAGTGCAGTGAAACTAGTCTGTATGATATGACAGATGGTCCATACATGTCATAATATACTTGTCACAACCCGTAGAATATACAGCAGCAAAAGTGAGCCCTAACATAAACCATGGACTTGGGCGGTAACAATGTATCAATTATAAAACACCCACTGGTGTGAGAGGTTGATGGTGGGGGAGGCTGTTCACGTGTGGGAGCAAGAAGTGTATGAAAACTCAGCCCTTTATTCCATGGTGCTGTGAACTTAAAATTGCTCTAAAAAATAAAGTCTATTAGAAATTACTTTGTATTATGAATATCCTAAAAAGTCAAATGTAGCCAAAATACAGAACGGCTTTCTAAATGGATAACAGATTACTTCACTTTTGTATCGAACTGAGTAATGTTTTGTTATATTACTCCATCCCTCGAACAGGGATTTCCTGGCAAGTGATAGGTGCTGTTCAGTCTTCTATCTCTTGTCTGTACCTCACCCTGGTAGATACGGATCCTGAGATGACTAGGCAGCGGCCTCTTCCTGGAAGCCTTCTCCTTGATAGCGGAGGTCCCCCCGGCTGCACGGAACTCTGCACTGCAGTTACTGTTGTGAATGAGGTAACTCTGCAGTGACTCACGACTACCTAAAAAACAGCAGTCCCCCGAAGTTAGGATTCTGTTTTCTTAGAACTCCCTTTTCTGTGTTCACAACTTCAGTTCATCTTTAGACCAGGTCTAAGAAACAGAGAGGGACATAATTGAAGCTGGCAAATTAAGACATGGTAGAGTTCTGAGAAACTAAGCTACTTGAGTAAAATTGACATTTGTCTATTATGTTATTCTTTCACATTTAGCCACAAACACCCATTCTGGGCCTTGGTCTTTCAGACTACCTACATACCAAATAAGAGGTTTTGCACGACTAACAAAGAGTAAATATTGGGTAACTTTCTACCCGAGTGTTAAGAACATGTATCTCTGGGTGATGGTGTGGGGAAAAAGGGCCACATGTGGAACATGACAGGCTGAAGGGAGGCCTGAGTGGCAGCCTCACAAACTCAGAGACGGAAAGTAACCACATAGGACGGTCTGAAATGAAAACTTTCCAGCTAAAAGCAGTTCACGGCGGGTAGTCATGTCCCAGGCCTGTATTTTTCCCTAACAAAGGCCAGTCTTTACCTTAATTGAGCCTGTCTGTTCTCTTCTTGTGTCCGCACAAAGGTAACACACCTCCTTGGAATGTCCAGTTTCTTTTTTCAGGATCCCTCAAAGCACAGGCACCGCACCAGGGGGAGCCAAAAATCCCTTCATTGTTATTTTGTGTTAACTGTTGACTATTGACTATCCTATCCTCACCTATGTCAAAGAAGTACGTGTCTATCATTTGACCTTTCATCCAGTCCCTAACGTTTTCTCACTCTTGCTTCCTCCTGCCCCCCTAATACATCACCAGTGGGTTTCATGGAACTCACTCACATCTCCTCTTTTGATTGTAATGTATAAAATAAGGTGCTAAACCGCCATTTTCCAGATCGTTATCTCAGCTGGTTGAGATTTTGCTTCCCGGCGGTAATTGTCCTCAGTTTGGCTCAAATAAACTCACAAAAATTCTCTACAGGTTTGAATGTTTCTCATGTTGACAGTGGATTATAGGTAATTTTAAATTATCTTTATGCATTTTCTGCAAAATGTTCTTATAGTTGACATGTACTTTTTATCACCCAAAAAATAATCTATTTTCATTTGAAAATGAAGATTATCTAAAAGAAAAACAATAAAATATTTATAAAAATCTTGAAAGATTAGATTAAAAGCACTTACCCTACTGCCATAGAATAATGACAACAAAAATAATAATAATTAGTTAACACTTCTGTGGCAGTTTCCACCTGTTGAGTACTCTTCTAAGCTCCTTATTTAATTAACCAATTTAATCTTCATAACAATCTCATGATGGAAGTAATATTGGTCCGCCCAATTTCACAGATAAGGAAACTGAGTCACAGAGAGGCCATAACTAGCCCATTGTTAGAAAGCTAGTAAGGAGTAGATTTGAAATCTGAAAACATGTACTCTGGTTCCAGAACAGAATTCTTAATCATTCTACTGGGTTGCAAAGAACCACAACAATAAGAACAACACAGTAGTAGTTGAAAATCAGAGCTATTGTAATCAAAATAAATAAGCTGGCAATAGAAACTAGATTATAGAAAAGTTTAATGTGATAAATGATGCACCATAAATTAGTGAGACAGAAGGTGGTAATTTTATAAATGCTATTTGGGGACATTTATTATTCAAATAAAAAACAATTCAGGTTAGTGCCTTGCTCACCATGAAAATAATTACCCATTTTACTCCAAGTAGATTAAAGAGTTAAATGTAAATAGTTAAACCAAAATAACTTGCCAGAAATATAGATGAATATTTATCTGATCTCTGGATGGAAAAATAATTTCTAAATTTAAAAACAAGGAAATCACAGAGAAAAAGATTGATGGATAAAATAAAAAAATTCTGTATATTATAAACAAATGAAAAGATAACAACTAACACATTTAAGAAATTGTGAAAAAAATAAAGTAGTTTTCAAAGATAAAATGTGATTTTAAAAAATGCATGTATGTAAAAAAATCAGAAAAAAGGAGAAAGAGATTGTTAACAAAATACGAAAATATTTTCTTTCAGAATAGGAGAGAGACAAATTTTCAAAAATTCAAATCATAACAAAAATAAGGTAACATTTCGCACAGAGCACATATTAACAAACATTTTTAACTGGTAATAATAAAGATTGTCAGAAGTTCTGCAAGATCAATGATTTCTTGTACAACCTTTCTGCAAATAATTTAGCAATATCCATAAAGAGCCTTAAAAGCAGCCAATTTTTTTCAAACTAAAAATATTTTTATATAAGGATGGATTCTAAGAAAACATGGACAAAGATCTATGTTCAATATTCATTACACCATTATTTCTAATAATGAAATGTTAGAAACAACTTAATATTTAATAAAACTGGATTAGTTGCCAATAACTAGAAAAGATGGCACAGCTAGCTATAAGATGGACTATTACATTACAATTAAAACCATGTTGTGAGTAGTTCTCAGTGAGAAAATAAAATGGTTATTAGATATCAGTTTAACTGGTGTAGTAGAGGATACATAGTAACTTAAGCATAATTGTTTCATCTAGTTAAAATTTTAATAACAAAAAAGTACCAGAAGGGTCATGGCAAATGTTCACAATGGCTGTTGGTGGTGGAGGGTTCTCTATATTTTATAAACTGCCTAAAGCAAACAGATAATAATTGGGAAAAATGTATATCAAATAAAAAATAAAAGAAAGAATACAAGGGGCAAAACAGAAACTAAAAAGTCAGGTCATTGAAAATGGTGAGGAGCACATGGATATGATCTCCCACCTGAAATGATGGCAAAGCCAGGTGGAGCTTGAAGCAAATTAAAATATCAGGACAATTAATGCTCTTGAATGGCACCTTCAAAGCATTAGAGTCAATAGAAGAATAAAAAGGACAGACCTTTGCCTCTCTCTACATTTAGGAAAAGATACCCCTGGGAAATGTTGATAAAAGCCAGTGTTTTTCTGAAAGAAACCAGTTCCATGTCCAAACTCACCTTTTTACAGATGTCACACAGACGTTCAGCATCACCTGTGAAATGTCTGGTTAAGTAAGATGTTTTCAAAGGAATGAATCTTGAAATTCAGTCTCTAGCATTTTCTCCTTATTTTGTTCAAGTTTGTGAACTTTCCAATTAGTGCTACAGTATCAGTTTTGGGGAGCAGGGGAAGCAGCCGCAAAAGTAAATGTAATTTATTGACTAGCTGTTTCTTGTATTTTCCTGTAGTCTGAACATACAGAAGTTTTCAACTCTTCCTACCTTCATTTGAATTGGACTTCCTGAAATGTCTTAGAGGAATTTGAAGCTCAAATTATTTTCTTTAAATGCTTTTCTCCCCTGGGAAGTTGGTTGCATTTATCTCTAGCCTATAGGCTCTGCTCCATGGCCAGAAGAATCCATTTCCCCACGTATTCAGTTCTCATGTGAATCTCTTGTTTGTAGTCAAACCGTTCCAGAGTCGGGCCCTTACGTGATTGATCTCAGCATACTGGATCCCCGTCCACACCATTAAGATTATGCTTTCTCTCATCTCCCATTACTCCGGGCTGTCTTCCTGACCTCCCTGGCACTAGCCTGCCTACCACCACCTAATCCCATATTCCAGCAGTGAGTGACCTCTTAGGGAAGCATGGTAGAAAACCACACTGTTTTCTTTCCTTCCTTTTTGGGAGGTATCAATGTATTTTGGTTAAAATATGAACATAATGTTTTATGTCTAATACACTGGAACAGAAACAAAGTAATTAAAGCTGTATTTTCCATTGAGTCATCACTGAACCGTTTCAGGCAAAGAGGAGCATGTTCTTTCCCCCTCAGTCTCAGTAAGATTCCATGGGGTTCTCCATCTGCCCAGGAGATGTGATTCTGGTTGTTGGATCCACAAAGCACGGTGTCACTGAGTCCCAGGGCTTTAATCATCATGGCATATGCATTGTGTTGCTGCTTTGCTCTGCTGAGCCAAGAAGATGATGCATATGAATTCACACTCCTCCACTCTCACCTTTCGTCTCCCATCTCCACTTTCTCCCTGAAGGCAGTTTTGGCTGCCACCACATACTATTCCCCAAATGCCAAATTTTCAAATGCAAATGTTGTTGTTCCTATTTACAGGAACATCTTGTCACTTGGGCCAGTTCATCTTTCAGTGGGTACATACCTACTGGTAGTACAGCTATGAGTTTGCTGCTTTATAAATATAAGTCACAACCAGAATTGTGAACTGCTAATTTAAAATTGGAAGGTCCACAGGTAGGCTCAAATGCCCCTGGAGTCACTGAGTGTCTTTAGAAGTGTGGAGCTGTATCAACCTGGGATTTTACTCTTTGTCACATGAGCCCTTCTGTTCCCTCTTGGGACCCCTGTTGCTATGAACCTCTATTGCAAACCTTGCCACCATTGCCTCTATCTCTAGCATTCACTCATTCACTTAGCAAAGAGAGAGAGAGCACCACCCATGCCAGGCACTCTGTCAGGTGCTGGAGATATCAGTGAAAAAGAGGAAAGAGACACTGCCCTGAGGGAGCTTACATTCTATTGGAAACTACAGAAAAGAGAGCCAGTTACAACATGGTTCTACCAGTACTATCCCTACTTCTACTGCTATGGTTACTACTACTAGTATCACTATTATTTCTACTGCTACTATTACCACCACCACCACCACCACCACTACTACTGCTTATACTACTACCACTACTATTTGTTGTTGTTCTACTACTAGTACTTCTACTACTGCCATAACTACTATTGTTAATTCTACAGCTATTACAACTGCTGCTACTTTTACTGCCACCACTTCCCCCCCTCCTCCTCCTCTTACCACTACTACTAATGCTTATTTTGGGGGGAGGCCATATTCTAGGCCCTGTCCCAGGCATTTTTTCATATCTTTAAAACAACTCTGAGAAAACAAACATGTTATCTGCATTTTATAGGTGACTTTACTGAGGTTCATAGAGTTTTAAAAACTTTGGATCATTGAATATTATTCTCAGGGTATGGAATGCATTAAAAATTAATATATGAAATCTGGTAATTTGTTACAGCCTGGATGGACCTGGAGAATATTACGCTAAGTAAAATAAGTCAGTGAGAGAAAAACAAATACCACATGATTTCACTTATATGTGGAGTCTGAAGAACAATATAAACAAACAAAAAAAAACAAACACAAAACATAAACAAACTCGTAGATGGTTGCCAGAGGGGATGGGCATTGGGGAACTAGGTGAAAAAGGTGAAGAGATTAAGAAGTACAGATTTGTAGTTACAAAGTAGTCATGAGGATGTAAAGCACAGCATAGGGAACACAGTAAAAAATATTGTAATAACTTTGTGTGGTGCCAGTTGGGTACTGGAAATATTGGGGGAAACACTTTGTAAACTATGTGATTATCTAACCACTATGCAAACACCTGAAACCAGTACAAAATATCCATCCTTATGGCTCCACCTTTATGACTTAATTACCTCCCGAAGGCCTCATGTCCAAATACCATCACATTGTGTACCGAGGTATCAATATGTATACCGTAGGGTCTTCCTGATGGCACGTGAGTCCCAGGTAGGAGAAACCCAGTCTGTCAGACTCCACAGTCAGCAATCAGGGAGGAGCACTGGATACTCCGTCCTGGGGCAGCAGTGTCACTAGGCATTAGTTTTCTGTTTTGTTTTGCTTTGTTTTGATTTTGTTTGTACTGTCTGATGAGTATTGGTTGTTATGGGCTTAGAGCCATTAATTGGCCAAAAAAGAAAGAAAATGATCTGAAATACTGTAGTTGAAACTACCCCTTTTGGGGACAGAGAGAAAGGTGCTGGGATTATCAGATCAGCATTAACATCAGCAGATGTACTGATGCTTTGGTGTGCTCAAAAATTTTATTACTTAAAAAAAAACTATTTTTAATGAAAAATTTTAAACTTATAAGAATACATAAACTAATAAATAATACAAAAAAACAAATCAAAATTTTTATTCTCCATGCTAGGTAAGGGGCTGTGTGTGAGTGTGCATGCCTTCACACATAGGGTGCTTTAGGGTGCTTTGGCAGATGGATAAGGAAGTGTAGACTAACTCTACACGTAGAGTTAGTCACAGCAGATGTCCAGTCAGTTCCAGATCACTGGAGAGACACTTGTAGTGGTGGAGAAAGAGGTACGGCCTGAGAGGCTGAGAATACAAGGTGTATTTAGCCATGAGTCATGGGGTTGTGGGGTTCTATTTCTTGTTCTGAAAGAAGGGAATGTCAACCTCAGTGGACTTTGTCTTTTATTCAGCTTTATTGGGATATGATTGACACATAAAATTGTAAGATATTTAAAGTGTATAATGTAATGATTTGATACATATATACTTTGTGAAAGTATCCCCCTCACTGATTTAACACACCCATCACCTCACATATTCACCTCTCTTTTTGTTTTCAGCGAGGACATTTAAGTTCTACTCTACTGGTGAATTTCAGTTATATGATACAGTGTTATCAGCTATAGTCACATGTTATACATTAGGTCCTCAGACCTTATTCATCTTATACTGAGTAGCCTTCTTGTTGAAGCAACCCTTTTGGCTAAAGGCTTGTGATAAACGGGTACTACAAGATATCAAAGAGAATCATCTGCTCATTGTTATCCGAACATGGTCTTCCACTTTCTTTCACTGAACGTTGCTCTAGGCAGAGACAATGGGAAAAAAACAGAACATAGTCTGGAGGAAGGCTGGGGCTGACTACTGAATGATATAAATCTTGTGTACATTTTTTTTTTTCTGGTGGCTTGAACCAGCTTTCAGAACTCCCAGCTAAGTGTTGTCACAAGATCTTTGTAGGTAAAATTTTCCCCTTCAAAAACTTCTTATAAAGCTAATTAGGAATGCTTCATGCCCCTATGCTATTCCACCCAATGTATGAGGGAGAATTTTGAGTATGCAATTTGTACAGACCACACTTTATATTCATTATAATTCACATGCACATTTGTTTATATTCACTACATAGTGATGGAATCAGTGAGTTTTGTTATTTAGTCAATCTCTTTGTTTATTTACTTTCACCCAGTTTATATCCAAAGAGATTTAAAGTGGCTAAATTTTAGTGAAATTCAGCAAGTTAGCTCTTGACCACATTTAGCATGATTTCTCTTGTGCTTGGAAGGCTTTTACTTTTTTTTGTTGTCTAATTCACTGTGAGCAGAGAGAGTTCTCTTAGATTTGAGAGGCTGGTAACATCTCTAAGTTAAAGAAAGGAAATGGAGCTATAAAATTTTTCCTGAAATGCCAGAAATTTCAATGAGGTGAAACACCTTGTTTGAAGGAAAAACAAAACAAAACAAGTATAGCCACATTTAAGGAGCTGAAATGATATTTCATGGGTCTCTAAGATACCTGAGTGAATTACACCAAACAGGAAAAAACAGAAGTCCCTGAGTCAGAGAGGAACTGCTCATTGCTCATTTGACTTTGCAAGCAGAACGATGACGCCATTACACTGAAATGTACAAAACTTAAGCTAACTTGTTGTCAGTTCTGAAAATGTTATGGTTATGCTCTCGCATCATCAATCCCATGTGCAGCCTCACCTTATCCATTTCTTTTAGACCATGGCAACCCTTCATACCTCTAGAACTAGATCATGTTTACCAACCTTTTAGATAATGAGGCACTTTGGGGAAGACAACCCCACCCCTTCTTTCGAATGATGTGCCCCATTCTATATAATTTGAATAAGAAAACTGTATGTGAGAATGAATGGAAAGATCAGTCTTTGACATAATTGAGCAATGCCTCCTATGGCTGGCAGTCATCTGTAATATGCAGACCACTGTCACACCCAATGAAAGTCGTGAAGGGGAAGCAGAATGAGGAAGTGGGTGGAAGCTTTTAATTTAGTGGTCTTGTAACATTTTGGAAAATGTAAGTCAGTGTGGTATTTGCAGAAGTTTTCACATTGTGTCAAAGATGTCGTTTACCGTCTCTTGCAACTTCACCTAAAAATGCTGGTTCCTTTTAATCGTTTAATGTAGGAAGAACAGAGAATGTGTCTCATCCTAAAGCAACAGTCCACTTCTGCCACATGGGTCCCGGGGCCACAGGCCATGCCAGTGCTCAGCAGCTTGGGGTTTCTTAGACATTTTAATTACCATTTATTGTGTGCTTAGTGTTTGTCAAGTGCTTCTACAGCACTTTAACTTTCATAGGAACCTTATGAGGTCGGCATGGTGTTTATATAGCTGTGAAAATAGGCACAGAGGGAAAAAATACAGCTATTGTTCATCATTTGGTTTATACTGCCCTCATGGACCACCCTCATGTGGTGCCTACAGCACTTTTTTTTTAGCTCTTTCTCTCTTATTTTATAATTATTTTTAGAAGTTTAAACTGATTTTGAAGTTATAGCAGTACATGGATAATGTGAGGCTTAAAACATACCAAGAAAGAGTCCAAAAGAAGTCTTCTTCCTTTAAACTCAAGGACTACTCCACAGAGGTGTAACTAGTATAAATTTTTAATATATTTAGAAATGGTCTATGTATAAACAGTGTGTGTGTGTGCGCGTGTGTGTATTACATATTTATTTTAGTTTGTGGATCTCTTAAGGTACTTGTGTTGTACCTTGATGTATTATAGTCATTTGCAAGCGTGCTCATTTCCCTGAATTGACTGTAAGCTCTCTGAGATCTTGCTATCTATACTGTTCTGGTTATCTGTTTTTAAGTAACAAATGATCCCAAGACTTAGTGGCTTAAACTAATGAGGCAATTAATTTCGCTCAAAGATCTGCAATTTGGGCAGGGCTCAGTGGGAACACCTCATCTTTGTTCCACTCAGCATCAGTTGGGGGTTCAGAGGCTGGGGCCGGCATCGTCTGAAGGCTCAGTTGCTCACATGTGAGGTGGTTGGTGCTGCTCTCAGCTAGGACTTTGAGTGGGACAGAGGCTAGAACACCTATGCATGGTTTTTCCATGTAGTTGCTTGGCTTCCTCAGAGCATGGTGGCTATGTTCCAAGCATCCCAATGATACTGGGCAGAAGCTCTACTGCCTTTTAGAAATTACCCTTGGATGTCACATAGTATTATTTCTGCAGTGGTCACAGACTTACTGGACTCAGGGGGAGAAGGTATATCCCGACTCTCAAAATTCACATTGTTAAGAAGAGTGTGTGGGTGGGGCTATATTGATGAGGCCATCTTTGGAAAATACTATTTGCCACAAGTATTTTATTATCTTAGGCTCATCCGTCTACTGTCTAGACCAGGATTTTCAGCCTTTTTCATCCCATGGCACACATACTATTTACTCGAACTCTATATAAATATATTAAAAATATATTTTTTGCTGATCTGACAAAAATAGGTATAATTTTGATTTGTTCACACTGGATGACTATCCAGTTGTGTTGGCTGTTGTCATTTTTTATTTGACAATCTAAGGGAAAAGAGGTCAGTGCCCCTGGTGAAATAGGCAGGTATTGCATGTTTTAAAAATCCTTGTAGCACACCAGTTGAAAATCGCTGGTCTAGACCTTTATCTCATAGCTTCACATGCAGTAAATGCTCAATTAATGTCCAGGAAGTTAAATTGTTGAATCAGGATTAGGTGGAGGAAGGTATCTGCTGAGTTGAGCTAACAAGGGAGGGAAGGTAGTGGCTCATGCTTGGGACGATGTTGCCCATTAACTCAAAAACAAGATCCAGGTGTAAAATCTCCCTGGGAACAATTGCTAGGGGTAACTAAAAATAGTATTTCTAAAATAATTCCCCTGGGGTAGCTAGCAGATGCCTTGCGCTTTTTTCTTTGTCTAAAAGGTTTCTGAGAAGTGCCATTTTGATTGTGAAGGGGAAATGGGCTGGTACCTGCTGAGTTTCAGGTTAGCAGGTGGTGCATCGCGCTGCATCTTCTAAGAACCACAGTCAGTGTGTCAAGTCCTCCCCTTTCTGGGGAAGCTCACCTGAATTGCTCCAGTACCTTTACTGCATGCTTGGCAGTGGTTAAATTATTATTAAGGTGACACTCTGGGTAGAAATGATGAGGGTGGATTGTGAAGGGTGAACCTTGTTTGCTCTTAGATTTTATGGGAATGAATTTTATAGGTGCCTATATAAGAGCAGGGCCTGAAAAATTGGTAGTTTTGATGTTGGTTCTCTGGTATTGAGACGAGGGCTGTAGCACCAGCCAAGGTTTGTGTTGAAGAACACAAAGCAAGGCAAAGTAAGATATACATAAGAAAAAGGTGGAGACAGAATCAGAGGCCCTGTTCACAAAATTCATCTCAGAACCCATTCCTGTTATATCTTGTCCTTTTTTTTTGCTCTATGCGCTCCCTTGTATTGATCTTCATACTTTCTCACTTGATTTCCTCAGTCACTTCTCAACATCCTCGGCTCACTAGGCGTCCATTAAAACGCATGTGCTCCTGTGGCAGTGCATCATGCAACCTGATAGCCCTGAATCAGCCTGGGAATCCTACTAGCCTGGGAACAGTCTTCACCACACCCCCACTTCAGCATGGATGCAGCATGGACGCGGACATCGGCAATGCACATACTCTTGGTCTTCCTTGACAGAGGTTTTAACTGGGATGTTTGACGCCAATGGCTCTGTTTTTATTCCCATTTCACCCTCAATAGATTTAGAACAGTCATTAAGGTTCAGTGATGATGTGTTTACAGGGCTTAGAACCAAAGATACAATTTTAAAGGAACTTGTGTGTTCATATTTAAGTATTTGGAACACTTCTATCACAGAAACAAGGTCAATATCTTTAGCTAAATATTTTTGGCTACTTATAGGAGCTTTTTGTCACATTGCCTATACTGAATTCTCCATCCAAGTGGGTATTCTTAGTGTTGCTTGAATCCATTTCCCCCTTAATTTAGTTTATTATTTTTAATGTTTAAACTGTTTTAAATCATCACTTTTGAATAGGACATCAAAGGCCAACCTTCAGCTGCGTACTCATCACCATCCACAAGCTTCCCCTTCTGATAAGATTCACCGGTAAAGTATGACATCACAATAACCATTGGGAGTTGTCTGATATAGGAAGAGGAAGCGGCTGAAACATGAATTTCATGATAGCCTTTGGTGCTGAGGTCAGATTCTTTTACTGGACATTGGTCTGAAGGGATTGTCAGACAATTACCTAGTGGAGTACCTAGTGGAGTAAATGTTCAAGGAGTACATTTAGTGTGACTTTCCCAATTGTGGTTTTTGGAAAGCTACAGAATCTTGGGATTTGTTGACCTGTCATAGCAAATGGCTTCTGTAGTGTGGGATAAGAGTTTCCAATGTGATTTAATTTTTGGACCTCAGCGTTTGAACACTGTTTGCTGGAGCTTGACTTCTGCCGTGGCAGTGAAATAGCTTTTTGCCATCACTGCCTGTGACATCTTCATCCTTCCTGTTGCCCAGGATGGTGCAGCATCATCAACTCCCTCTCCCCGTTTTCCTCACACCTAGCAGTCACAAAGTCCAATTGCCGATCCATCTCCAGTGCTTCTGGCTTTTAGTCTTTCTCTCCCTCATCCCCCACTGACATTGCTTTATTTTAAACCTTTATTGTCTAAGATTATGGCATTAGTGGAACTGGGTGTTAGCTCTCTCCCCTACAGTTATCTTATAATCCACTGCCCAGTCAACTTTCCAAAATTTTCATTTCATTAACTTATGTCTCTGCTAAAATAATTAGTGACTACCCTTTGATTATTTTTAAAATTTAAGTTCACTTTCATTAAACTTATTGGGGTGACATTGGTTAATAAAATTATATAGGCTTCAAGTATACAATTACATGATACATCATCTGTATGTTGCATTGTGTGTCCCCCACCCAAAGTCAGATCTCCTTCTGTGAACATGCATTCGACCCTTTGAACCAGCCCCAGTAAGGTGCTTGGTAGTTACCTATTTACTAAGCAGCCTACACTCCTGAAATACCAGGAGTTTATCAATTTCTGATCAGTTTTCTCTGTGTTTTCTTCTGCCGATGTCTCTCCTTATACTCTCATCCACATGTGAAATGTTAATTCTTCTGTGACTGCCATATCTGTTCAAATTATACTGATCTGTAAATTTGTCTTCTTCCTTCAATGACAACTCTTACCCCAATCTCAAAAAGAAATCAATCTCTGTGTTCTATCTTCTTGAAGTGTTTTGTGCCATTTCTGTTTTATACTCTGGAAGTACGCATGTTGATCTTTTACTGGACTTGAACAGACATGAGGCTTTGATAACTTCAACATCTCTTTCCCTTCGACCAGAGCCAGATATGTAGTAGCCCTTTGGTAAAAGTTGATGTTTTGAATTTGATTTTTCAGATTCTCTCTGGGAAGAAGTTAAATTTAATTTAGACCATGAACTCAAGTTTTTCTGTATATAAAGTTTGTAAAGCTAATGTAGTGAAGATGTCTAATTACTCTGATATATTTTCTAAGTAAAAAAATGTGATTTATTAAAGGATATTTAAGAGATAAAATTGTATTTAAGAGATAAAATTGTCAAAAGACATTAGGGCTATTTCCTTAAAAATTGTAGGCACAGTGATTACTCTTGTGTATTAGACCTTGTCAACTCTAACAACTCATGTAGACGTAAATGCTACATATGTAGTAACACCAATGGTTGTTTACCCAATGTGTTGGCATGAGAAATTTTTTTTAATCAAATGGTTGATTAGCTTTGTTGCCTTTATTTTTTCTTTTGATTTTCAAGG
>PVKM010032273.1:0-16462 GCA_004027735.1 Carollia perspicillata
GGTGTTTACCAGGGCAGGGCAATCCAGTGGCTGGGTTGTGACGCTGTCTGTGGGGGCAGGATCAGAGAGGGAACAATGGCGCCTGTTCCATGCTGTCTCCAATTTGTGTCCCCTCTGCTGCCTCCCACAAGCAAACTGGTCCCCCCGGCGCTGGTTCCCAGGTGGGCAGGCCTGTGCATGCTCCAGGACCCTGCGAGTCTCCCCAAGGACCTCTCCTATGAGGCTGGGAGCCTCTCCCGGCACCTTTTCATTCAGTGTTTTTAAGCTTTATTTCCCGTCGCTGGGGCCCTGGGCTGTGTGGTCCATATCACTGCCCACTCTTGCCTAGTTTATCTGCACACGAATGTGTGTCCGAGGTCAGCCTATTGCCCTGTGAGCCCTGTGTGCTCTGTTCGTCTCCTTCCTGCATCTGGGGTCTGCAAGCTCTGCACCACCTGCGCTCCCTGGCACTCCCGGGTCTGGCAGCCACTGTGTTTTCCTGCTGCATGTCCTCTCCTCTGGCTGCCGACTCTGCCACTCTTACTGGTCTGGTTGAATGGTTGTAGGACTTCTGTAGTTCAATTTTCTGTGTTCTGGTTGTGGTATTGTTTGTAAATATTTGTTGTCCTTAATCTTGATTGTGAGAGGAGGCACAGTATTTCCACCTACGCCTCCATCTTGGCCAGAAGTCTCATGCAGAGTTTTTTAGAGAAACATCGAATCACCCAGGTGACTCAGCCCCTCTGCATCCCAGATTTGATGCCCTGTGACTTTTGGCTTTTCCCCAAACTAAAATCACCTTTGAAAGGGAAGAGATTTCAGACCATTGATAAGATTCAAGAAAATACAACAGGGCAGCTGATGGTGACTGGGAGAACTGTGTGAGATCCCAAGGTGCCTGCTTTGAAGAGGACTGAGGCATCATTGTCTGATGCACAATGTTTCTTGTACCTTATATCTTCTTCAATAAATGTTTCTATTTTTCATAGTACATGGCTGGATACCTTCTGAACAGACCTTGTGTGTTATTTTAAAATGTCATTGTGATAAAACAAGATACTGCATAGTTATTATTTCCCCCCTTTATGCAATCTTAGAATATAATTCAATTTAAAATGAATCAGAAACCCCCCAAACCATAACTCTTCTTCTGAAAAATACAGGCATGCAAAGGACAACATTAACTATAGAAATGCACCAAAGATGAATAATAATCGGCACAGATGCAACATTTCAGTATTAGTTAAACTGACACAGTATTAAAACCACGCTCTTTAACTTCAAGTAAACAAGGTTTCCATTCTGGTGCCTAGCAATTTTATGCATATTTAACACAACAGCAACAATAACAACATTAACTAGATGTGTTAGACGCTTAGTGAGTGACAAACACTGCTAAATACATAAAATGTGTTTTGTTATCTGCCACACCGGCGCAGCTGGGTCGGTCAGGTCCCGAGGGAAGGTGACAGGGGATTGAGAAACAGAGAGACGGAGTCAAAGCAGGGTCAGGTGGAGTCCCTTCTCTGCGATGCAGAGGAGGGAACTGTTTATTGGTGAAGTCAGGCTGTACATATTGAGCCAGCTTTGAAGCAGAGCATGAGAAAGACAAACCGCAAGGCTAGGTACATTTTATTTTTTAAGAACATTTGCTGCTCCTTCTTGGTATGGTGATAGAGCAAGCAGCCAAGTCATTCTTTTCTCACAACAATCTATCAGGCAGTCTTCCATGGCCTAGGCCAGCTGTGCTGACCCAAGGCCTGCCTCCAACTCCCTTGGCAGGCATTATCCTGCTTGGCTGTCCACATTATCTTATTGATGAATAGATGACTTTTAAATAAGCAGAAGAAACTGCAAGGGCAAAGGTCTTGAGGTCAGAAGGAGCTTGTGATCAAGAAGCAGAAAAGGAGTTGTGTATTTTCTTCTGACTACATGGGAAACTGCACTGGGTTCTAGCAGGAGGACCCATTTGGTAGGGTTTACTAAAAACAGTTACATAAAGAGGCAGTTTGCCTGAGGTTTGTGTGGAGGTTAAGGGAATCACCAGGTGATGGTGCACTACCTGGGCTGGCAGTAGTGGGAGACCACCCACTAAATATGAAGGGAGGAGGGGAAGTGTGGTTTTCTGGAACCAGGGAAAGCTGCAGCTAGGGGTCAGGGGTCCCCTGAGAAGAGCAGTGGCTACAGAAACACAGCCACTGCCACAATTGGGGGTAGGTGTGGAAAATATCCCAACTTTTTCTCTCCTCGTGCCCTCTGATGCCCACTGGCACCTCCCGAAGTCAGCCTGGGGGCAACACCAAGCAAGCCCAGGTGATGGTGTCCATAGGGGTCAGCTTCATTAGGGGACACAGAGCAAGGTGGAAAACGGTTGCAAGTGCATCTGGGGAGTGGAGAGTAAGTAGAGAATAAACCCTAGTATTTTAGGTGACCTTGGGTATTTCAACAGCCCTTTCTGAGCCAACTCTGTAACAGAAGTGAATTGGGCTTGGAAACTGACCCTGTACTCAGTACTGCCTGCAAACATCTTATTGACATAGAGCACTCACAGGGCCCATCACTGTGGAAACCTGATACTCAGGCTTGGCCATTTTTGCCTCTCATTCATACCATACCCCAAATCAAAATCTAATCCAGCCTGTGACCTGGTGGTGTCCAAAGGATGAGAAATTGTTGCAACTGTTAGAGCACCCAGCCTCAGCCTTAGAAGAGGTTGGCAGGGCCTCTCAAGACCACTGGGGATGTTTGGCTCCCCTGGGATGGATGAAATCACCACTCCCATCTCTGGGCTCTCAGTGGTTTGCTCCACCAGAAGGACTGGCCCAGAGGGAATTCCATAGCTAATGAATTCCTCCTTAGCCCACATCACTGCCTGGCCTCTGCCACGGGAGTCCAGCAGCACACATGCCCTCGGATTTTCCCTCAGCTGCACCCACGGAAAGAGACAAAAATAACCCACAGCCACAGGCACACACCCACCTCATCACTTCCAGACACACGCACAAATGCAAGACAGGTACAGACGCACACAGATACTCACAGATAGTCACGCACTCACAGTATTTTCCGCCACATCCATTCAGGTCTGGCCACCCCTGCCAATTCTTCAATTCTTCCAGTATTTGTTTTTCTGGTCGTCCCAGGTCCAAGGTCAGATGCCCCACAATATGCTCGTGTGGATCCCTGAACCTCTCCGGAATTCTCCTCCTCATTATTGTGACTCCCCGAATGGGAAGTTCCTGAGTTCCTGAAACACAAATATGGAAAGAAGAAAGGAAGGAAGGAGGAAAGGACGGACAGAAGAGAGGGAGAGAAAGGAGGGAGGCAGACATACATGGACATGATAAACATGTGACAACATGATATAAATATGTCAGGAGCAGGCTTGGCCTGATGTTTATTCACCCTGTGGGGAGGGGGAGTTTTTCCAAATCAGAAGATTAAAACTAAATATAAATTGAAGGCAGAGCCTTGGGAAGGGAATATGTGAGGTCTCTGGAGCTTAACAGTAAAGCTGCTTTTCACATACATGGAACACAGACCTGTAAATTACAAACACATGTGGAGTCACAGACACAGGTGCCCCCAACCAACTCCCAGACACACACGTACGTGGCTCCAGGACTCAGTTGGTATTGGGGCTGGGTCCACCTGGCACCAGTCTCCAAGACCCCTGCAGCCCAACTTAGAAAGGAGGCGTTAGCCAGCTGCTCTGCACCCACACAGCATCCTCTGGGACAATTTCCTGCATGTGCACTTTGCTGTTTCTGAGGAGTGACCCTGTTCCTGTCTCCTCATCCAGACCCTCAAACCTCACTCCCTGCCCAGTATGAGCTGGCTTTGCACCTCATTAGCAGGACAAGGAAGAGCTGGGAGGAGGTGAGAGCTGCCTCTAGAGAAACATTCAGGCAAACACTCAGTAAAATGTTGGCCTCTGGCTATGAAAGCCAGTAAACACCCAGCCCGTTCTACTGCTTTTTCCTGGGGATGAGAAACCCAGGCCCAAAGGGGGAGGGTATGGCCTCTATGTAGGTCCTCTTAGGGAACCATAGTATAACACACACACAGAATCATCTCATTCTTCTGGAATCCAGGACATTTTAAAAGGTTTTCTTTTTCAATATAGAAAAGCATAAAGAAAATGAAAATGGTTTGTAATGCCAGCGCGCAGATGATTCCAGCGACATTTTAAAAAGAAAGTTAACATAAGCGCACATTTAGAAAATTTGAACAGTTCCAAAAGATAAAATAAAAACTAAAATCTTCTTTTCTTTGGCAGTCCTTTTCACAGTTGAGGACCACTGTTTGCATTTCAAAGAACACTGTGATACACCAGCATTTTTAATGATAAAAAGAGAATCACACTCTGCCCACTATTTTGTACCTTGCAAATTTTTTCCACCTAAAACACATATCTATGGGTCTTTCCACATCAACAGACTCTAATCTATGACGTTGTTTTTAATGGCTGTGTTTTGCTCCATTGCATGATTGCATTCTCTGACAATGTTTTTATGTCCAGTTTCTTTTTCAAATCTATCTATCTATTTATTTATTTAAACATTTTAAATCCTCACCTTGTTGTGGAAAAACGAACTCTCACACGACCTGGGGTGACGGAGTAAGCCTTTATTACACGCGTGGTCCCAGAGGAGACAGCTTCCAAATTATGGGCACTGAGGAGGGGTCAGGTGGGCGGTTAAATACTTTTGCAACAAAGTGGGGAGGGGAGAGGTCTCGTGGTACAAGCAGGAATGTGGAAGCCAAGACAGAAGCAGAGGGCGAAAATTGCTGGGCTGGGACAAAGAGATAGTAAGAGATTAACTGAGTCCGACACAGAGAGTCAACTAGTTAACAGGTGGTCGTCTGGAGCCGGGAAGCCAGCAGGGAGCCATCAGGGGCTGATGCAGAGTGCCAGCTTCAATCTCTATCTACACTTTTAAATTTCTACTACAACCTAAGGACATTGCTTCTAGAGAGACAGGATGGGAGAGAAACATCATTGCAAAAGAGAAGCATCAATTGGTTGCCTCCAAATGCACCTGAACTAGTGACTATACATGCCCAGACCAGGAACAAATCTGCAATCTAGGTAATGTACTCTGACTGGGAATCAAACCCACAAAGTTTGGTTATGAGAGAGACACTGCAACTAACTGAGCCACACCAGCCAGAGCTATGTTCAATTTCTTTCTTCTTATAATGCTTCAGCAAACAACTTAGTGTACTATTGAGTATTACCATAGATGAGCAATTTTCAACTGCTATGCACACTGGTGTGCCACAAGAATTTTAAAAACTCGTAATACCTGCCTATTTAGTCAGGAGCACTGACCTTTTTTCCCTTAGATTGTCAAATAAAAAAAATGACAACAGCAATACAATAACAGCTGTCTGGTGTGCATGAATCAAAATTATACCTGTTTTTGTTGTCAGATTGGCAAAAAATATATTTATGGTGTGCTGCAGAATTTTAGTAATTAATTTATGTGTGCCACGAGGTGAGAAACGTTAAAAATCGCTGCCATAGACTTGGAAATGGAAGCAAGGTCAAAGAGTATAAGCTTTTTAAATTCTGGTAGAGATTGCCAAAATGCTCTTGAAAAAATGTGGCACTAATTACACTGCCATCAACAATATATGAGAGAGACTGTCCCCTAACCTGCATTAATTTTGCCAAACTGAGCAGTAAAATGTCACGTCTCAGTGGGTTTTTAACAACTTTATTCAGATATCATTTACATGCTATTGATCCATCGTTTGAAGTAGGCATGTCGATAGTTTTTAATATATTTAGAGTTGTGCAACCATCATCACGATTTCAGAACTTCCACCCCTTCATCATACCACCTCCCCAAAGAGACCCTATACCCACTAACAGTCTCTGTCACATTTCATTTGTCTCACCAGCCCTTGGAAACCTTTAAAAAACATTTACGTTTCCATTGCAGTTGACATACTATATATTGCAATAGTTTCAGGTGTACAGCATACTTTAGCCAAGTCTATGCCTTAAGAAGTGATCTCCCCGATTAGTCTGTTACCCATCTGACACCATACATAGTTGTTACAATATCGTTGACTGTATTGCTTATGCTGTACTTTAGATCTCTGTGACTGTTTTTATAACTGGCAATTTGTACTTCTTAATTCCCTTCATCATTTTCACCCATCCCTTCAACACCCCTCCCATCTGACTACCACCAGTCTGTTTTATCTATGAGTCTTTCTGATTTATTTGTTGATTTATTTTACTAGATTCCATATATAAGTGAAATCATATAATATTTGTCATTCTCTGTCTATTTCATTTAGCATAATACCATCAACGTTGTTGCAAACAGCAAGACTTCATTCTTGTTTGTGACTGAGGAACATTCCATTGTTTATACGCACTACAGATTCTTTATCCACAGTCCATCATTGGACACGTGTTGCTTCCATAGTTTGGCTAATGTAAACAATGCTGCAATGGACACAGAAGTGCAGGTATCTTTTTAAATTAGTGTTTTGGATTTCTTCAGAAAAATACCCAGAAATGGATTAGCTGGGTCTATTTTTGGTTTTTAGAGGAACCACCATGCTGTTTCCCACTGTGGCTGTACCAATCTGTATTCCCACAAACAACGCATGAAGGTTTCCTGTTCTCCACAACCTACCCAACTTGTTTGCTGATGTACTGATGATAGCCAGTCTGACACACTCGAGGAGATATCTCACTGTGGTTTTAATTCGGATTTCCTTGATGATTAGTGATGGTGAGCATCCTTTCATATGCCTATTGGCCATCTGTATGCCCTCTTTGGAGGAATGTCCATTGAGATCCTCTTCCTGTATTTTAATTGCATTGTTTAGGGTTTTTTAAATATGTTTTATTGATTATGCTATTACAGTTGCCCCATTTTTTCTCCCCTTTATTTGCCTCTGCCCTGCAACGCCCTCTCACCAGCATTCCCCCACCTTAGTTCATGTCCATGGCTTCTGCATTACCTATACTATTCTTTTTTTTTAACCACTCAGACTGCATTTTCTCCCTCTTCCTCTTCCAAAGGAAGAGAAGAATGATCATCAATAGATATTAGCAGTCACAAAAGCAACACCAAAAGCCAGTTTCACCCTCAGGAGAAAACACTGCGCCTCCTCCTCGTAGTTTCAGGTGCTCTGCATGTTCTGAGAAACTTCTCTAGTAACAAACTATAGAAATTATTTCTGAAAGTATAGTATTTTCTATACTATTCTTAACCTCCTCCTGTCTATTTTGTACCTACCATTTATGCTTCTTATTTCCTGTACCGTTTCCCCCATGCTCCCCCCCCCACCCACTGACTACCCTCCATGTGATCTCCATTTCTGTGATTCTGTTCCTGTTCTAGTTGTTTGCTTAGTTTGTTTTTGTTTTTGTTTTAGGTTCAGTTGTTGATAGTTGTGAGTTTGTTGTCATTTTATTGTTCATAGGTTTGATCATCTTCTTTTTCTTAGATAACTCCCTTTAATATTTCATGGAATAAGGGCTTGGCGATGATGAACTTCTTTAACTTGACCTTATCTGGGAAGCACTTTATCTGCCCTTCCATTCTAAATGATAGCTTTGCTGGATAGAGTAATCTTTGATGTAGGTCCTTGCCTTTCATGACTTTGAATATTTCTTTCCAGCCCCTTCTTGCCTGCAAGGTTTCTTTTGAGAAATCCACTGATAGTCATGGGAGATTCTTTGTAGGTAACTGTCTCCTTTTCTCTTGCTGCTTTTAAGATTCTCTCCTTATCCTTAATAGGGTAATGCAATAATGATGTGGCTTGGTGTGTGCTTCCTTGGGTCCAATTTCTTTGGGACTCTCTGAGCTTCACTTTGCATAGCCTTCACTTTTTCCTTCATTTTGCAACCATGCTCAATTGTTTTTGTGAGCATTCTGATTACCAGTGTTTTGAACTCTACATCTGATATGTTATCTATCTCTTCATCACTTAATTTTATTTTTGGAGGTTTAATCTGTTCATTCATTAAGGCCATATTTTTTGTCTCCACGTACATGTTATGTAATAAGGGGCAGAGCCTTAGGTATTTGTTGGGGTGGGGCAACCCATGTCACTGCATGGTGGTGCTGAATGTGGGAAAGGGGCCTTAAAGGGAGCAATGCTGCTTGCTCAGCTCTCTGCCAGCTTTCAGTCACTTCCCCTGCTACCCACAAGCAAACTGGGCCCTTCTGGTGCTGATTCCTGGGTGGGTGGTTTTATGTACATTCTAGGAGCCTGTGGGTCTCTCCAACAAACTCTCTGTGAGGCTGGGAGTTTCTTCTGCTACTGTAACCCCACACAAGTTTTCACAACCAGAGGTTTTGAGGCTTTATTTCACTGCACTGAATCCTGGGTGGAGTGGTCTGTCTCCCTACTCAGTTGTTCCTCCTGGTTATCTGCACACAAACATGGTACTGCCTGTCTGCCAGCTGCCACCTCACATGCCCGGTCCTCCAGCAGTCACCTTGCCACATGTCCTCTCTGCCTCAGGTGCCCATCTCTGCCCTTCCTACCTGTCTGAATGAATATTTCTTCTTTAACTCCTTGGTTGTCAGACTTCCTTACAGTTCAATTTTCTGGCAGTTATGGTTATTATTTTTTTAAATTTGTTGTTGTCCTTCTTTTGGTTGGGCAAGGAGTCAAAGTGTATCTACCTATGCCTCCATTTTGGCCAGAAGTCCTGTGTGGATTATTTTAATGTCAAGTTGAATAAATTCTTTACATATTTTGGACATTAATCCATTACTGAATATATTATTTGCAAATATTCCCCCCATTCAGTTCGTTGTCTTTTTGTTTTCTCAATGGTTTTCTTTGGAGTATGAAAGGTTTTTAGTTTGATATAGTCCCAGTTGTTAATTTTTGCTTTTGTTCTCTTTGCCATAGAAGACATATCCAAAAAACATTGCTAAGACCAATGTTCAAGAGTTTACTGTGGAGGAAAAAAAAGCCGGAGTAGCAATACTCATATTGGACAAAATAGACTTCAAAAAAAGAACCATAAAAAGAGACCCAGAAGGTTCTTTATAATGCTCAAGGGAAGAATCCATCAAGAAGACATAAACATTGTAAGCATATATGTACCCAACACAGAAACACCCAAACACATAAAGAAAATCTTGGAGGACTTCAAGAAAGATATTGACAGCAATACAATTATAGTAGGAGATTTTAACACCCCACTGTCATAAATGGATAGATCTTCCAAACAAAATATCAACAAAGATATTGTGGCATTGAACAATGTCCTTGATGAAATGGACTTAACTGATATATATAGAGCCCTTCATCCCAAAGAAGCAAAATATGCATTCTTTTCAAATGTACATGGAACATTTCCAAAGATAGATCACATGACAGGACACAGAACAAGCCTCAACAAATTCAAGAAAATTGAAATCATATCAAGCATTTTCTCCAATCACAAGGGACTGAAACTAGAAACCAACCTCAAGGAAAAAAACCCCAAACACTCAAACTCTTGGAGATTAAACAGCATGCCATTAAACAATGAATGGGTCAAGAATGAGATTAGGGACCAAATCAAAAAGTTTCTGGAAACAAACAAAAATGAACTCACAGCAACCCCAAACCTCCTGGGAAACAGCGAAGGCAGTCCTGAGAGGGAACTTCATAGTGATACAAGCCTACCTAAAAAAAATAGAAACCTAACCTAAACCAAATAAGCAACCTAACCTTACAACTACAAGAACTCGAGGAACAACAACAAAGACAGCCCAGAGCTAGTAGAAGGAAGGAAATAACCAAGATCAGAGCAGAATTAAATGACATAGAGACTAAAAGCACAATTCTAAGGATCAGTGAATCCAGGAGCTGCTTCTTTGAAAAGATAAATAAAATCGTCAAGCCTTTAAGCAGGCTCATCAAGAAAAAAAGAGAAAGGACCCAAGTAAACACAATCAGAAATAAAAGAGGAGAGCTTACAACTGACACCAGAGAGTTGTGAGAAATTACTATGAAGAATTATATGCCATGAAATTGGAAAACCTGGATGCAATAGACAAATTTCTAGAAAAATATGATCTACCAAAACTCATTAAGGAAGAAGCAAAAAGCCTGAACAGACCAATAACACCTGATGAAATTGAAACAGTAATTAAAAAGCTTCTGACACACAAAAGCCCTGGACCAGATGGTTTCATAGGATAATTTTACAAAACATTTAAGGGAAAGCTAACCCCCATCCTCCACAGATTATTTTTTAAAAATTCAAGAAGATGGAAGACTCCCAAACTCTTTTTATGAAGCCAACATTATCCTAATCCCAAAACCAGATAAAGACATAACAAAGAAAGAAAACTTCCAGCTAGTATCGTTGATGAACACAGATGCTAAAATCCTCAACAAAATACTGGCAAACTGCATCCAGCAATATGTTAAAAAGATCATACATACACCATGACCAAGTGGGATTCATCCCAGGGATGCAAGATGGTACAATATTCGCAAATCAATAAACATAATACACTCACATAAACAAAAGCAAAGATAAAAATCACATGATCATATCAATAGATGTGGAAAAAGCATTTGACAAGGTACAGCACCCATTTATGATAAAGAAGCTCAGCAAAGTGGGAATAGAGGGAGCATTCCTCAACATAATAAAGGCCATATATGAGAGACCTATAATCAATATCATACTCAATGGACAACAACTTAGAGCTTTCCCACTAAGATCAGGAGCAAGACAAGGATGTCCACCCTCACCACTCCTATTCAACATAACTGGAAGTCCTAGCCACACAGCAATCAGACAAGAAAAAGAAATAAAAAGCATCCAAATTGGAAAGGAGGAAACAAAGTTGTCACTGTTTGCAAATGACATGGTAGGGTACATAGAAAACCCTATAGACTCCACCAAAAAACTACTCGACCTAATAATAAATGAATTTGGCAGAACAGCCAGATATGAAGTCAATATTCACAAATCAAAGGCATTTTGCTATACCAACAAAGAAACATCAGGAACAGAAGTCAGGAAAAAAATCCCATTTGCTGTAGCAACAAGAAAAATAAACTACCTAGGAATAAACCTAACCAAGGAGGTAAAAGACCTGTACTCAGAAAGCTATACAACACTAAAGAAAGAAATTCAGGAGGACACAAACAATGGTAGCATGTACCATGCTCATGAAGTAGAAGAATTAACATCATCAAAATGTCTACACTACCCAAAGCAATTTATAGATTCAATGCAATCCCTATTAAAGTATCCATGACATATTTCACAGATATAGAACAAATACTTCAGAAATTTATATGGAACCATAAATGACTCCAAATAGCTGCAGCAATTTTGAGAAAGAAGAACAAAGCAGGTGGGATCACAATACCTGATATCAAACTATTACAAGGCAACTGTAATCAAAACAGCCTGGTATTGTCATAAAAATGGGCACATAGACCAATGGAACAGAACAGAGAGCCCAGAAATAAACTCAAGTCTATATGGTCAATTAATATTTGACAAAGGGGGCAGCAGCATAAAACAGAGTAAAAATAGTCTCTTCACCAAATGGTGTTTGGGAGAACTGGACAGCTACATGCAAAAAAATGAAACTTGTTTACCAACTTATACCATACGCAAGACTAAATTCAAGGTAGCTAAAAGGCTTAAATATAGGTCATGACACCATAAAAGTTCTAAACGAGAACATAGGCAGAAAAATCTCAGACATTCCGTGCAGCAACATCTAAACTGATATGTCCCCTAAAGCAAGGGACATGAAGGAAAGAATAAACAAATGGGAACTTATTAAATTAAAAAGTTTCTGAACGGCTAAAGAAAACAGCATTAAAATGAAAAGAGAACCAACCATATGGGAAAACATGTTTGCCAATTGTACCTCAGACAAGGATTTGATCTCCAAAATATATAAAGAACTTACACAACTCCACTCCAGGAAGACAAAAAAAGAACAATTAAAAAAATGGGCAAAGGAGTTGAACAGACACTTCTCCAAGGAGGACATACAGAGGGTCCAGAGACATGTGAAGAGATGCTCAGTATTGCTCTCCATCAGACAGATGCAAATTAAAACCACAATGAGATACCACCTCACACCATTGAGAATGGCCATCATAAACAAAGCAACAAACAACGAATGTTGGAGAGGTTGTGGAGAAAAGGGAACCCTAGTGCACTGTTGGTGGGAATGCAGACTGGTGCAGCCACTGTGGGAAACAGCATGGAATTTCCTCGGAAAAATAAAAATGGAATTGCCTTGTGACCCAGCAATTCCACTGCTGGGATTAGACCCTAAGAATCCCGAAACACCAATTCAAAAGAACCTGTGCACCCCAATGTTCATAGCAGAGCAATTTACAATAGCCAAGTGCTGGAAACAGCCTAAGTGCCCACCAGTAAATGAGTGGATTAAAAAACTATAGCACATTTTTATACAATGGAATTCTATGCAGCAGAGAGAAAGAAGGAGCTTATACCCTTTGTGACAGCATGGATGGAGCTGGAGAGCATTGTGCTAAGTGAAATAAACCAGGCTGTGAGGGACAAATACCATATGATCTCACCTTCAATTGGAACATAATCAACAAAAGAAAAAAGCAAGGAAAATATAACCAGAGACACTGAAAGTAAGAATGATCTGACAGTAACTAGAGGGGACATGGGAGGGGACAACAGGAAGGAAGGGTTTTCAGGAACTATTATAAAGGACACATGGACAAAACCAAGGGGGAGGGTGGAAGCAAGGGAGGAAGGGGAGTTTGGCTGGGGTCATGGGGGAGTGGTGGGAGGAAAATGCAGATGATTGTAATTGAGCAACAATAAAATTAATTTAAAAATATGGGAGCTTGTATCCTATATAATTTTATAATCTGCTTTTTCAGCTAACAGCACAAGACTTTCCCATGTTGTTTAGAAATTCCTTTTAAACCTTGATGTAAATGGCTATGCATAATATATAATCAACTGGATGTACTATATTGCTGTACATTTAAATGCTTTATTTATTTATTTTTTGCTAGTATGGATAACACTATAATTAAACTCTTGATTTTTTTTCCTCCTGAATGTCACATTACTTCCTTAAATTAAACAAAGGGTGTGAACAATTTAAAGGTCCTTGGTATACATTATCAAATTACACTCTACAAATAATGGACCTATTTATACTCCCCAGAGCCTTATGGGAGGACCTTGATGATCACTACCTGGTGGGTCCTCCTGTGCCTTGGATTATAAAGTTCTTTAACTGATGGGAGAACTGCTCCTATGCTTCACATAAAATATCAGCAATCCAGGTACGTCTAGGAAAAAAGGCTCATATCCTGGGTGGCTCAGAATTATAGGAAAATTCCATGTATCAGTTATCTATTGCTGCATAATAAATCAACCCACAATTTAAAGGCTTAAGACAACAAATATTTATTACTTTCTAGGTGTCGCTAGGTTAGTTAGGTGGCTCTGCTATCCTGGGTAGAGCTTGCTGATCTTGGGGGTCAGCTAGGATGCCTTGGCTGGATTGACTCAGCCTTCTGAGTTAGTCCACCATTAACTTCTAAGTGTGTTTCTTTCATAATTCCAAGTAGCTAGTCCATGTGTGTTATCATGGCACTGGAAAGATTCCAAGAGAAAGTCACAAAGATCAAGGACTTTTTCAAATGTCTGCTTGCATTGTGTCCCTCTAGTCCATTTGCCAAAGAGCGCCACACAATCAGTCCTATAGCCAGTGTGGTACTAAAAATACTGTGAATTTTGGGAAGCCACATCCTCACCAGATGAGAACATGATTTCCATGGCAACCAGCAGGACCACTCCTGAGGCCCAAATAATACCATGATGTTATCTCAATAGGAGGCTACTGACCTGCCCCCAACACATGACTTGGCACCACATTTAATCCTGTTAGAATGTAGGGGTTGCCAAGGGAAGGAAGAGGGGAAGCTTTGAAATGCAACCCGAGAAGAATGGGATCCGGAGAAAGAAATTAAGTTGGGATATGAAAAAATCAAAAAAGGTACAATTTTTTATGTAATTCTTGCACACCTGAGTGTATAGACTGGAATTTGAGTCCACTACAGATGAGAGAATAATTGGACTTAGGTTAGGTGAAATGGAGAGAGGGCAATAAAACACCAGAATGCTGTGAAAAAATGTTCAATGTTGAATGGAAGGAATCCTCCCACTCCCTTGGAAAAGCCCATTTTTGGTCCATCGGGTTCTTTACATATGAACCAGCATAATCCCCTCATTTCATAGCCTAGAAAACAGACGCCCAGGGAGGTTAAATGCCTTGTTTAAGGTCTCACAGTGAGCTGGAGTAGGAGGCAAGAACCAACCCCTGTGGTTCTCTCTGCTGATTTGGGCTGCTGCTGGGGTTTGTTGCAAACACTCAAATTGCTTCTTGATTGGAGTTCCCTGCCTAATTAGCTGCTTCCTGAGCAGCTGTGCTCCCTGCTTGACAATCTGTATTAACACCATCTTCTATAAAAATGGTGGAAACTTGCTCTGCTCATGTCCTCTGAGATTTGTCTCACGGTTTTGCCCAGTAAGACAGCTGGGAAGAGGCTGGGGCTCACAAGCAGCATTTGGAGAAAGAGCACTGCTTCTCTCACCGACACCCCTGTCCTAGGGATTTCAGAGTACTTCTTTGGATTCAATCCTGAGTTGGCCACTAAACCCTGGTGGAATCTTGGGGGAGACAGTAAAAGCCTCCCCCAAATTAGGATTACTAGGTTTAGTAAATAAAAAATATAAGATGTTCATTTACATTGGAGTTGTAGTAAATAACAAAGACTTTTTTCATTTAAGTGTATGTATGCAATATGGAACATGTGTAGACTAAAATTTTTTGTTGTTGTTTATCTGAAACTCAAATTTAACTGATCATCTTGTATTTTTTCTGACAACTCTAACCCCGATGGAAAATTCTGTCTCGTTCTGCTCTATAGAGGCAGACTGATGCAGCACTCAGGGCAGAGGTGGGCGGAGGTTAGGGGGGTGGGGGTGGGGAAGGCAGGCCTCGCTGTGAATCTCAAAATGCACTCACTCTTGTGTAATCTTAGGCAAGTCACATCATCGCTCTGAGGCAGAGTTTCCTGACTTATAAAATGGACATGTTAATGCCTGATTGGTTATCTCTTAGGACTGATGTGAGCACAAATGAAAAGACATAATTAAAATCCCTTTATAGACTCACAATGTGCTACAACCTCAGACATTTACTAAGAACCTATAGCCATGACTGGTGTGGCTCAGTGGGATGGGTGTCATCCCACAAAGCAAAAGGTTGTAGGCTCAATTTCTGGTCAGGGCATATGCCTGGGTTGCAGGTTTGGTTCTCAGTCAAGGTTTGTATGAGAGGCAACTGATTGATGTATCTCTCTCACACCAATATTTCTCTTTTTCTCTTTCTCCCTTCCTTCTCCTCACTCAAAAAAATAAAATAATCTTTTTTAAAAGTCTACTGTTGTGACACATTGTACCAAACATGAGAAATAGAATACAGTGCAAGTGGGAAGACATCTGTTATGAAAACAAAACCCCAATGAGCATGGAAGCCAGTAGTGTGGCCCTTGCTTTTGAGAAAAGAGGGGAGCTTTATTTGTGTTGATTGTAAGGCAAGGCTCAGAGCTGTCTTCCTTGATCCAGGATATGGGTAAGTTTTTACAGGGTAGTAGTTCACAAGTGTTACTTCCAAGTGATGTTTAATAAGTGGTACTCACAAGTGGTATTCCCCAGGCTTAGACTTTGGTTCTGGGTCTTGTTAGAAATAGGACAGGACCAGCTTTTTCAGTATAAAACTATTCTTCACAGAATCCTTCCATAAAGTAAAAGTCCATTAGGAATTTGAATTAGAACTGCTTGAACTGAAAAGGAATTAGACACTTTAGGGAAAAAGAAGTCTGTGCACTCCTGGAAAAGAGTCATGCCTGGGTTTGTTTGTTTGTTTGCTTGTTTGTTTGTTTGTTTGTTTTTGGACAAGCTAGGCTTTGAGATTCCCATTTGAGAGAGAACCTGACTAATCTAGGACAGTCAAATTAATCAATTTGAGTAGAATCTTTCCCACATTTTCTGGCCCCTGGATATGCCCCTGCTGTCAGGGAAGAGCAATTGCATTTGATTCCTACCTCCCCAAATCCTAAACCAATGCGCTAAACATCTGTGGAAATGCCTACCCAGCACCCTCTCTTGTTAAAAGGACCAATCTCATTCTCCCAGAGAATAGGAGAAAATATTTGCAAATCATATATTGATAAGGGATTCATATATAGCATATATAAAGAACTCCTACAACTCATCAACAACAACAAATCAACCCAATGGAAAAAGTGGGCAAAGAACTCGAATGGGTATTTCTCCAAATAAGATAAACAGATGGCCAAGGAGCACATGAAAAGATGTTCAACATCACTAGTCATTAGGGAAATGCAAATCAAAACCACAATGAGCTACCACTTCACATCCATTAGAATGGGTATAATT
>PVKM010032274.1:0-16455 GCA_004027735.1 Carollia perspicillata
CTGGCACTGACTGTCCACTCTCCCCCTTCTCCACTGCAGGAAGCAAAAGCAGCGGGTCTGCCCGGAGCGCAGGCGGGAGTAGCCGGCGGGCCCTGGGCCGGGAGCAGGAGCGCCGGGGGCCTGGAGCCGGGGGCAGCGGCAGCGAGTCGGACCACACAGCTCCAAGTGGAGCAGGTGGCAGCGGCTGGCGGGAACGTCCTGCCAGCCAGCTCAGCCGTGGCGGCAGCCCACACAGCCAGGCCTCAGCCGCTGCTCCGGGGCTCCCCCCACTGCATCCCCTGACAAAGGCATACTCAGTGGTGGGTGGGCCACCTGGGGGGCCCCCCGTCCGGGAGCTAGCTGCTGTCCCCCCGGAGCTGACAGGCAGCCGCCAGTCCTTCCAGAAGGCCATGGGGAACCCCTGTGAGTTCTTTGTTGACATCATGTGACCAAGAACAGCGTGCTCTCTGCTGCCCTCGCAGTGGGGGTGCTGGGGTCCTGCTGCCCCCTGCAGGAAGCTGCTGCAGCTGGAGCTTGTGTGGCCCTTGCCTTAGCGGCGGCCATCCTGGGTCAGGCCAGCCTTCCTTGTGTACAATGGGCCATGCTGTGGGGTCCAGGGCTAGACAGAGTGGGAGCAGGCTGGAGGGCAGCCACAGCCCTGTGAGCTGGATTCGGCAGCCCAGCTGCTTCCGTCAGGCCAGCTGTGTCCTTGGGGACCCTGGGGAGCTGCCTCTGTGCCCCCAGGACCCCTGTTGCCCAGGGTGCTGTGCACGGGGCCCCAGGCCAGGCCAAGTGGTGGCTGCCCAGCCCACAGCCCCCGCCCGCCTTGCAGCGGTGTAATTTATTTATTTATTGCTTGGCCTCTGTTCTTTTGGGGGAGGTGGTGGCCAAGTCAGCCCCATTCCAGCCGGAGCAGAGCTTGCATGTCCCCTCCGCCGCCAGGTCTCTGTGTGAATGCAGGGACACAGGTCCCATCAGAATGTGCGGGCACCAGTGAGGGGTGGGTGGGAGCGGGTCACTCTTGGCAGAAGGCAGGGCAGAGCACAACCCATGGGTGCTCAGCTGCTGCCAGGGCAGCTCTGGGGAAGCCGGCAGCCAGCAGCCTGCCCTGCCATCCCCAGGTCCGGCCCTCGGCGCACCGGCTCCCTCCCCGCGACCGGCCTGCATGCGTTTGCGCTGCTGAAGCCGTATCCAGTCAGAGTGTCATCTGGGTAATCATAGAGCCGCTTCTGTGCAAATGCTATTTTAAACACTAAAAAGCATTTAATTTTATGGGACTGACGTGTGGTCTGTGTTTCTTCTGCCCAGTCCAGCTGCCTTAAGGAGTGGGGTGTGGGAGCAGGTCTAGGCTCCCCAGAGTCTGGCCAGAGCCAACCCAGGACTGGCCAGGCACTGTCCTTGGTCCCAGGTCAGTGAAAAGGCACTGACCCGTGCTAGCAGCCAGCAAGATCCTGGCAGAAAGTCTTCTGTCCGAAGTGCTGGCTCGTGGCTCTAGGGGTCCCCTCTCTCGGCAGCTGGCGCTGGCCTTGGTGCTGACCCCCGCACCCTGGCTGGCCTCTGTCCACGGTGCTGGTGGTGGGCTGACCCGTTTTACCCTCGCAGGGCAGGAAGAGAGAAGGAAGCTGGTGTACCCCTCCCCACGAGTGGGCCTCGCTCTTGCACTGGGGCCCATGGTTGGGCAGCCCCAGCCGCTCGCTAGCCTCCCACTCCAGTGACTATTGGTGGGGTGCTGGTGGGGGACCCAGGCTCGGCCCAGCCAGGGGTGTGAGGCCTGTCCACCTGGAGCTCCCAGTGGCCCAGCCGTGGGGCTTTCCTGAGTGCAGTGTGGGCTGCAGGGGCCTGGGAGCCCTCTAGTCCTGGGTTCCCAGGTGACGAGATCTCACAGGGCCTGTGCAGGCCCGGGGTCATCCGGCCAAGGTCAGCAGTCAGCCTGGGAACAGAATCTAGAGGTGGGGGGGGCAGTGCTTAGCAGAGTCCAACACAGCCTTCAGGTTGCTGTGTGGGCATCAGATCTTGTCTCAGTGGGGCACGGCCACTGGGTCGTGGGTCACTGGCTTTTGCGCAGTCTCCTGTCCACCCCTGCTGCCACCTTGCCCTCTGGCATCGCCAGGAACACCTCCCAAGAACTCGGGAGTGTTGCTGTCCGGCTGCCACAGCAGCAGGCAGCACTTGGGCAGGTGGAAGGTGGCCAGAATGCCCAGGGCACAGAGCAAGCTGGCGCCCATCTGCACAGCAGGCTGGTAGGTCATGTGCACGTTGGCAACGAGAGGCACAAAGGAGATCCAGGTGATGAAGTAGGTCAGCATGGCGAAGGTGAGGCTGCGGGCGCCATTATAGTGGCCTGGGCGGCCGTGCACCAGGAAGGTGCCCAGGAAGCACAGGAACGCCAGCACGGCGTTGCCGGTGTGCAGCAGGCCAAAGCCGACCCAGGAGTGCGCAGAGCAGTGCACCAGTGCTTCCGTGGGCAGCACCAGCCAGTCCGTCACCACCTTGGGCGGGAAGGCCCCCAGGGACCAGGTGCACAGCACAGCCTCCACCAGCATGGCAAGCAGCACGGCCAGCCAGGCCCGGGGTCCCTGCAGGTAGCAGCGGAGCCGGTCGGCCCAGCTCGGTGGCAGCTCTGCCTCCACGAAGACCTCAGCTGCCTGCAGGACGAGGGTGCTCAGGCAGCCGGTCAGTGGGAGGTGCAGCAGTGGCTGCTGGGCCAGGCAGTGGGCGGGGCTGGGCCGGCCAGGGTACAGGAGGGCACTGAGACAGACGAGGCCCAGGCAGGCCAGGCCGAAGCAGGCCCGAGGCCCGCCTGAGGCCTGGACTAAGGGGCTGTCCTGGTGCCGGATGAATAGCCCCAGGGCCACCAGCGCCAGGCCCAGCACCAGGCCCAGCAGCACAAGCAGCAGCAGTGTGGCTGGCTCCCCCCACGCCAGGAACCTGGGCCTGCGGGGGAAGCAGCTCAGGCTCCTGTCTGGTGACCACTGGTCCTGCTCACACTGGGCGCAGATAAGGTCGTCTACAGCGAGGGGGAGGAGAGAGAGGGTGCTGGGGGCACCGCCCCCTGGCCTTGCCCCCACCCTAGGCTCCGGCCTCTGTGTCAGCCTCTGAGCTGGGACACACCAGGGTCCGCTCCAGGCTGTGCACTCCTGGCCCTGCAGGGCCCCCCAACGCCTGTCTTGGCTTGTGTAGACCAGCAGGGAAAGGGCTGAGCTGGGAAGGGGGCTCACCTGAACTGCGCTGGTAGCTGCCGGCCGTGCAGTTCACACAGTCATAGCAGCAGGAGTGGAAGCCTTTCACGCGGCGCACCTGGCCCTTTTCGCAGCGCCTTGAGCACTGGGACACGGGCACCTGGCGGGGCCTTGGAGCTAAGGCTCTGCTGAGCTGGGCACACCCGCCCCCACTCCCCCAGGCGGGGCAGACCTCCGTCTGGAGCTACTCTGTGGCCCTCACCATGTTCTTCGGCGTGTGCCAGCGAATCCGGGACCGCTGCAGCTGCAGGTGGCCGTCGAAGCTGCCCACAGTGCACAGCTTGGGCATCTGGCCCTGCCACACCCACAGTTTCAGGTCGTAGTCCATGTCCACGTTCCCGCTGGTGTCGAACCGCAGCTCGAGGCCTCGCACCCGGAAGCTCATGTTGTACATGTTTTCCAGGAGCTGCTGGGTGGGCAGAGCTGTAGGCAGGGCCAGGCCCGCTACCTGAGGCCCAGACCCCTGCCCCCAACCTGGGCAGGATGCACGCAGGGCCAGCACAGCTCACACCACCCTCCTCACCTGCCAGGGCTGCACGGGCTTCCGTGCGGGGCAGCCGGAGGCACTGCAGAGCAGCGTGTTATGCAGGGCCTGGGCCACGCCGTATACTGCCGCGTAGGTTGCGAAGGTCTGCTGGTGCAGGCGGCCAGTGGACACATTGTCCAGCGAGATGTGGTCACACTGGGGGCAGCGTGGCCCCACCACGTGCTCCTCCAGGCCCGGCTGCCTGGCGTCCAGCGAGGCGCAGAAGGTGGAGTTAGCAGCATCGCGCAGGCAGGTCTGCACGTAGGACGGGAAGTCTGGCAGTGGGGCGCCCTGCTGCAGGAAGCCCAGCACGGTGCCCACCTGCGCCATGCCAGGCAGCGTCATGACCAGCTCTGAGGTCAGCCAGGTTTCACTGGCCACCCACACCTTGGGCGAGAGCCCGCAGTGGATGCTGTAGTTGAAGAGGGTGCGGGCAGCCAGGGCAGAGGAGAAGAGGACCACCACCTCTACGCTGCTCTGGTTCACCTGGCGCAGCAGCTCCCGCAGGGCACCCAGCTGCTCAAGCGTGGCTCCCGGCAGTGGCACCAGGCCCTCCTGCGCGATGCAGATGCCCCTCGCACTGGCCAGGCTGGAGAAGAGGCCCAGACCCTGCCGGCCGTACTCATCGTTGCTGCCCAGGGCAGCCACCCAGTCCCAGCCCAGTGTGCTTAGAAGCTCCACCATGGCCGTCACCTGCACACGGTCACTGGGCACCGTGCGGAAGAAGGACGGGAAGGCCTCCTGGTCACTCAGGCTGTCCATGCTGGCACCGTAGCTGACCTGCAGTGGCCGGAGGAGTGTCCTGACGGGCCGGCTCCTGCTGCGAGCCGGGCCGGCGGGGGTGGGCGGTGAGGGGGCGAGGGGGCGCACCTGGGGCATGAGGAAGAAGCCGAAGAGCTTGCCGGTGACGAGGGCGAGCTCGGACGAGTAGGGCCCAATGACGGCCAGCACACGGGGCTGGTGCTGTGAGTAGTTGCAGTGGGCGGCTACATCGTGGCTGCCCGCCTTGGCCGTGAACACGAGGCTGGGCTTCATGGCCACCACAGGGTCCGAGCATGTGTCGAAGAAGTCGTAGCCCAGGAGCACCCCGGGCAGCAGGTCGGACCCTCTGTTGATCTCCTCCACAGCCATCTTTCCTGCCAGTGCCCAGAGCAGGCCGAGGGACGAGGACCTGGGGCCACATGGGGCTGCAGTTAGTGGTGTCTCACCCCTGCGGGGGAGCACCCCGCCTGGTCCCCCCCCCACCTCCCTACCTGGTGCTCCTGGTGGTGTTGGGCTGTGTCCTGTCACAGAGGCCTGTCTCAGCTGAGCCCAGGGGGAAGAGCCCTCCCAGCATGTAGTCGCCCTGCTCTCTGAGCTGCCGGGACAGGCACAGCGGGACGCCCGCTGCCAGGCCCAGCAGAACGGAGAGGCCCAGCAGAGCCAGGCACACCATGGTGGGTGGCAGCCTCTGCAGGGATGGACAGTGGGCAAGCTGGTGGGGACCCAGATATGGTGAGTTGGGGCTGGGAGGGGTGGAAGATTTGTTTAGCAAAACTCACCGCCAAGCCCAGGGGCCCGAGGACACCCTCCTTTTTTCTGGGCCCGAGGTTTCCACTCAGGTTTCTACTGGCCAGACGCCACCAGCACTGGCCGGCAGCAGTTTGGGCGGGCAGGCTTTAAGCAGCTACTGACTGTGATCTTGATGCCTTGCTGTAACCAAGCCCCTCGGCACCCATCCTCTCCCGGACAGGGAGAGGGACACCCAGGATTTCTCTGCCTGAGAGGCTCTCTGGCTGCCTGTGGGAGGGTCTTGGAGGAGCCAGTGCCTAGAGAGCAAGCAACCCTTTGCTCTGCAGGCCTGGGGTGGCACCTCAGCAGTCAGGAGGAGGCTGCAGGGGCCAGTCTGAGGGGGTCCTCCAGCCTGGCCTCTACCCTGAGCCTGGGTGGGGACAATCCTGGAGCAGGGACCTGTCAGCCTGCCTGGGAGCAGTGCACCTTGGAGCTCTGGATGGTTCCTCTGCCCTGGACCCAAGGCCTGGAAGCATCGGGAGCCCTGGGGCTGGCTGTGTCCCCCAGGTCTGGGCACCTGCCTGAGCAGGTGCCCTGCCATGGGGACAGGGCTCCCAGCTGGGCCTGCAGGGGGGCTGCATGCAAAGGAGGGAGGAAAGGTCATAACCAAATGGGCTGCAGCAGCTCTGCCAGCACTGTGTGCACAGCCAGCGGGCAGCAGTTCCGGGCCCCTTTCCCCACCTGGGGGCCCCACCGGTGCCATGCTCCAGGGTGGATGTGCACCCTGAGGAACTAGGGAAGACTGGCTGGCAGCATGGCTGGGGTGGGGCTCTGGGCGTCCCAGCCAGGCCTGGCAGACATTTACTGGGGGTGGTTTTGGGACCAGCGTCTGCCTGTTCCCGCTGGCCTGTGGGGAGGCCAACTGCTCAGCACACTTAGGACACGCACATGTACACCTGGTGCACATGACACAGTTCACAAATGTGTGCAGCACATGTGCTCCCCAGCCCATGTGGACTCCAAGCAGTCCTCCCAGGCAAGTCCTGAATTGCCATTGGCCTTTGCTGGCACCACACAGGGCCCCGGCCACTGCTCAGTGTGGACAAGCCTTGGCATGGGCTCTGGCATTGGGGTGATGTCTGAGAGGACCTTTCCTGACATGTGTCCTCTTTCAGTCTGGAGCCACATTGCAGCCCTGAGCAGTCCCCACACCACTGGCTGCAGCTAGGCAGGTCTTTCTCCTGCCTGCCCATCCAACCCAGCCCCTTGACTGATTTGTGTCTTATCAACAACAAAATGGTCACCCTGTGGATCTCCACAGGGGCCTGGGGGAACCAAGCTAAACCCTGCATGGGGACAGCCAGGCAGCAGCCCCCAGGTGATGGGTGGGGCAGGATGCAGCACCTGTGGCTGACACTGCCCTGCCCTCCTGGCAGTGGGGCCTCAGGCCCCTGCCCTCCCCCACCCAGTAAACAGAGACCAGGCACTCCGCACATCTCTGTCCTGAAAAACAGAATCCACTCCTGTGATTAGAATTTATTTACATTGCAAAAATCATCACCCGTATTCCAGTTTCCAAGGGCCCCCACAAGGTCACACACTGCTGCCTGGTAGGCCCTCAGCACCCAAGGTCCTGAGATCAGTGAGGAGGCAGTGGGGCAGGCCAGGTGCCCCAGGATGGCTGCGTGTGGCCGTCTGCCGGCCTGTTCAGCGGGGACACCGGGCTCCCCCTGTGCCAGGCATCCTGGGTCTTCTGAGCCCCATGGGGACAGACAGCCAGGGGCCAGGTGGGGGTGGAATGCAGCATCTTGTGGAATGCCCAGAAGGGAGAGGCCGGCTGGCCCGGCCGTCCCGGGCTCCCGGGGGCTCTGGGCTTGTGCTGTGCAGACTCCCAGCAGCTGCCCAGGGAAGTGGGGCTACAGAAGGCAGCTGACGTGTGCTCAGGGCTCCAGCTCCCGGCTGTCACTGCCGAGGACATGTGGTCCCTGACTAGCATGGAGGTGAGTGGCAAGGGATGAGAGGCATTGCCAACAGCTGCCCATGTTCCCCCCCTGCCTGGGGGACAGACAGCCTGGCATGTAGGGGCCACAGGCAGCCCACCTGGCCACAGACACAGGACCCAGTGGGCCTGACAGGACAAGCACCGGCTGGCTACAGGGGCTGGTGAGTCACCCCTTTCACAGACTTGACTCACAGGTGAGGGCAGCCTCTCAGGCTTTCAAAGGAAGGCTGAGGCTGCTTGACCTCCCTGCACTCTGCACCTCACCCACCCGGCCGGTGCCTGCCTTCTCCGTCTGTCGCCCAGGTGGGCTGTGTTGGGCCTGTGGCTCCCTGCAAGCTCAGCTCGAAGGGGGCCAGTGATTTCCCTGCTCCCGGGGCACCCAGAAAGCTGCACTGTGGGACTGGCAGGCCCTGCCTGCCCTGGGCCAGCTCTGGAGAAGGGGTTGCCCTCCCAGCCCAGGCCAACCGGCCCCTAGGGCAGGTCCAGCAGGGCGTGCTCAGCATAGAGCTTCTGGGAGACGTCATACACGTGCTGGATGAAGGGCAGGGCCTCGCCCAGCATCTCCACGGCCTGCTCAGGGGGCCCCACGTTCATGGTCTCCAGGAAGACCTTGCGAGTGGGCAGCGTGCAGAAGGCCACGGTGACAGCCCGGCGGACAATCCAGGGGTGGTAGGCAGCCAGTGAGGCATTGTACGAGTCCGTGCAGAGCACGGAGGTGCGGGCGTCCTCGGGGCTGGTGCGCAGGCTCTCCAGGAAGAGCTGCAGCCAGCGCAGTGCTCGGTGCAGCCGGAGCACTGTCCGGCAGCCCGAGTCTGGGTGGCTGGAGCGGCGCTGCAGGTCCACCAGCTGGTTGCCCACCTCGTAAGCCACCATGGACTGCATGCTGCCGTAGTGGTCCTGCTGCGGGCCACTGCGCAGGCGCTCCATGATCTGCAGCTTTGCCACCACGTCCTTGGAGATGAAGGAGAACATGACGCCCAGGCTGTTCAAAAACCTGAGAGGGGAGGCAGGTGCTGAGCTCGGGGTGCAGCCATGCGTGCACCCAGGGGCATGGCTGGGGGAGCCCCACCTGGGCAGGGGCCCCTCCACGCACCTGACCAGCCCCCTCCAGCCGGTGAGGTAATGCTCCAGCAGCACCTCTCCCTTCTCGTTGAGACACTGCTTGAAACTGGTGAGGACGACTTTCAGGTTGAAGTCTGACTCCAGGTCGTCCATTTCCAATGGGGCTGAGAGTCAGTGCACTCCTTGAGGGGCAGGAACAGCAGGAGAGAAGGGCTGGGGTCCCACACTCCCCAGGAGCCTGCCTCCCTCTCCTTGGGCGGCACTCTCTCTGACACCCACCTGACTGGGTCATGCCCCTTCCTGGAGCCAGTGCCCACAGACCTTGGGCACCTCCCCTCCCTGCCACTCAGTCTCCCTCAACCCACTCTCGCTACGTCTTAGGCACAGCAGACATCTCTGCTTGTGTCTTCTTGCGTATCTGGGCAGAGTTGGTCTCTCGCCAAAATGCCTGTTCTCACTTGAAGAGACACCTGCAGGGTCCCCACCCAGAGCCAGGCGCTCCTCTAGCACAAGGGGGTGCTCAGCACCCAAGACAACCAGCCCAGCTTCCTCAGGGCAACATTTGGAGGGGGGTTGAGCCAGACCATGACAAGACAGAATCCCAAAGGGGCAGGTGGAGGACGACAGTGGGGTGCTGTGTGCTGTGGGAGGCTGGCGCCAGCAGCCCTGCCCATCCTTGCCCACAGCTGCACCCACCCTGAAGCCAGAGCAGAAGTCATACATAGGTCAGCATGTGCTGGGCAGGCTTAGAGACACACACCAGTCTCTTCCTGCTCTGGGCCCTGCTTGCATTCACACAGTCACTCTACAAACATTCAAGCGCCCACACATCATATGGGTGCCACTGAGCATCCCAGCCCCCGCCTCCCTGGGTGCCCAGGACCAGCACTGAAGGGTGGTTCTTATGGGCTCTGTGGACTCAGCTGCATCTCACCATGCGTCCAGGACAAGCTCCCATCCCACTGGGCCTGGGGGTTCCTGTGCCTTGGGTGCCCTGAGGGACCCCAGCAAGTGAAGGAGGCCACCCAAGATGTGGCAACAGCCGCAGCTGGGAACCGGACACCTGGGAGGCTGTGCAGGACCTGCCTCCCACTCTGTGGACAGGTCACTCACCACCCTAAGATCTGGTCCTTCATCTCTGGGGAAGATGGGCCATGCACACTGCCCAGGCTGGGGGAGCATCTGAAGGGACTCAGTGGGTTCTGAGACCCTGCAGGCCCCAAGGGCAGGGCCGAATGCCAGACCTAGGGCGGAGCCCCCGGGGCCAGCTCATCCGGTCCTTAGGAAGATGGCTATCCAGTCTTCCAGCACCCCCACCCCCCAGGGCCTCCATTTTGTGTCCGCTGAGCAGATGGACGGTCTCTAGGCACTCAGGGCTAAATTCCTGGCCCCCAGACATCCTGTGGGCCTGGCCTTCCTGCCAAGAACCCCAGCCAGCAAACAGCAGGAGCTGCCAGGAGCCTTTCAGAGCCTGCAAACAGGAAGGGCCGTGGCTGTGCAGCTGGTGGGCAGCCCGCCAACTGTGGGAAGGTGATGCAGGGCACCGCCAAGGCTCCCCCCGGGAGCAGCCGCGGCCCCAAGGTCAGGGCTCCGGGTCCGGTGGCTGACAGCAGGCTTAAGTCACCCAGGAGGGAGCACCCATCCTGCCACCCAGGCCCAGAGGGTGGGGGCGGCGCGGTCCAGGAAGTCCTGCCAGTCTTGCCCGGGAAGGGGACACCAGGAGGCGCCGGACTTGGGTGCGGTGGGAGCCCGGTCCCGGGAGGGTCCTGCTCTAGATGAGGCCCAGGGGCCCGGGTCCAAGCTGGCGTGGGGCCGGGTCCACCGCCGCCCCCTTCTGCGCCCGGCTTCCCGCACCGGGGGTCCCGTGCCCCGCCCCTCGGCGATGCCCAGGCCCACCCGGCCGGCTCGGTTGGGCTCGGGAGGGCTCGGTTTACCAGAGCTCACCTTCGCTGCCGCCGCCGCCGGCACCACCTCTGCCGCCGGATCTGCCGCCCCGCCCCCGTCGCCCCGGGCCGCTCGGTATTGGTTGACCGCTGCCCAATCAAGAGACCGGACCTGCAGCCCACTTTTCCGGCGGGCTCACCGGAAACTGCCGCGGTTGGGTCTGCGCTTGCGTAGGGCCTTAGGGCGAGGAGAGCTCGCCTGCGGTTTGTGTCCTGGGTCTGGTACTGCGACGGTGTGCGCGGCGGGTCAGGGAACACAGAGGCCACGGTGCCTGGGAGCGAGCCGGCGCAGGATGCCCGAGATCAGGGTCACCCCCCTAGGTGAGTGGGGAGCGCTGTGCGGGCGCCCGGGGATGGCCTTGGGGTTGCGTCCTGGTCGCTACTGTGCGGTGTCTCCGGTTTTCCTAACTGCGACCCGAGATCGCCTGCATTGGGCTCTGGGCGCCGCCGCCACCGCGTTTCTGTCGCTTAGCACGTGGACCGAGGCTGCAGTCGCTTGCCCCCATCCCGCCCGGCCTCTGCTTCCTCCCCGCTCCTTCCTTCCCGCTCCTCGCGTCTCGCGCCAGGGTCGCCTGCAGCCTCTCACCCACCCAGCCTGGCGGTCCGACCTCAGCTCAGCCCGTGGTTTCCCTGATCTCTGAAACACTAAAAAAAAAAAACCCAGCTTTGTTTCTTGGAAAAAACACACACGTGCAACTTTTAAAAGGCTGAACAGTCCAGAACAGTGCAAGGAAGGAAAGATCACTCAGAATCCAGGGTCCCAGAAGCAACGTGGGTTGCCGGTTTGGCGGCCACCCTCGATTCCTCTGGGCGTTGTCCCTGCACACACTCCCTGCGCTGTTCCAGCTCCTGCCTCCCCACAGGGCTGTGTGTGGGGAGCATCTTCCCATCCAGGCGCCTCTCGCGTCTTCCTGTCCTTCCTCAAGGTGGGAGCTTTTCTCCGATAGCCCGCCCACCCCCAAGTGGGGACGCTGAACTGGTGACAGCTGCCTCACACCGCGAACGCCCCTGCTCTTGCTGGGTCAGAGCCCACATCCCACCCCACCTTGCAGTTGTCATGCCCACGGCCTGTCATGTTTCTCGGCACAGGCTCTCTCTCCTCTGGCTGCTGTGGCCCTGGGGCCTCTGCAGCACCCGACTCTCCTTCCAGCCCTTTTCTCCATTTTGCTCTTTTTTCCCAACATCCACTTTCCTCGAACAGTCTTTTATCCTGCTCCCGTTACCCAGGTCTGCACCTGGGTGTGCCCGCAGGTCACCGAGCCTCAGCACCACCGAAGCAGAACTGCTTCTCCACTGTCTCCCTTTGCCAGTTTCTGCTGTGTGGGCTCCCCGGTCACCTGGGCCACTTACAGAGAGTCTCCTAAATCACTTTGGCCACAGGGCCTTTTCGCACCTGCCTCCCTGCTGCTGTCCCTCTCCACCCTGCTTGGAAGCCGTAAGCCTGTCATGGTTGTGCGCGTTTCTCTGTCCCCCTCGTGCCTCCTGGTGCTCATCTCCAGCTGGTGCACTCAGCGTGTCTTGTCTGCATGCTTGTCACCTGCCTCCTTGCCCTGGAATGTGAGCTCCCTCCAGGCAGGGTGCCTCCTTGGCCTTCTCCTGAGCCCTGCGCCCTCCTGTCTGCCCTGGAGTCTGACCCTCACATCTCCAGCCCAGCTCAGGCCGCTGTCTTTGCTCCCTGAGGTTCTGGTGGTTTCTGCTGGGGGCAGGCAGCCAGTGCCTAAGAGCTGGGCTCGGGGATCTGGAAGGCCACCCTTGGCCGCATGCTTAGGAGCCACGTGTGTGGCGGGGATTGTTCTCACAACTTAGGTGGCTTCACATCTTTCATGTCGACTTTATTTATTTATTTTTTAAATTACTATTTATTTTTAGAGAGAGAGGATGGGAAGGAGAGAGAGGGAGAGAAACATCAATGTGTGGTTGCCTGGCCTGCAACCCAGGCATGTGTCCTGACTGGGAATCGAACCAGCAACCCTTTGCTTCACAGGCCCGTGCTCAATCCACTGAGCTACACCAGCCAGGGCCTTTCGTGTCGACTTTAAAAAAAAAGATTGACTCACACTGGCTGGTGTGGCTCATTGGACTGAGTGCCGGCCTGCGAACCATCAATTCCCAGTCAGGGTACAGGCCTGGGTTGCAGGCCAGGTTCCCAGTAGGGGGCATGAGAAGCAACCACACTGATGTTTCTCTCCCTCTCGTTGTCCTTTCCCTTCTCCTCTCTTTAAAAATAAAGTCCTAAAAAAAAAAAAGGGTGGCCTTCCTTTGCCCACACATCTGGAGACTTCTGAGCTGGTTTGGCTCCAGAACTGGAGGCAGCAGGGAGCAGACAGCTGCAACCCTGCCCGTAGGGAGGCACGTACAGAGGACAGGATTAGGCCTGTGGAAGACCACCAGGCCACCACCTGTGGCTGGGCTGCTTGAGGCAAAGCTCTGGGCAGTCTCCTGCCATTGTCGTGGGCAGCAAGCTTCTGGAGGACCAGCTCCCATCCCACTCTGAGTGTGGCCTGGTCAGAGGGTTCAAGGTGGAAAGCAGGCCATTTGCTGTCATCCGGCACCCCAAGGAGACCCCAGGTGGCCAGGATGGGCCCTGCTGGGGCTGCAGCAGCTGGACAGGGCGTGGCAGTCCGGAGCGTGGCTGAAACTCGGGTTCGGGTCCATCACTGTAGTCGGCTGTTGCTGGGCAGCTGGGGCGTGTTTTCCCAAGACTGTGCTGAAGCCGTGTGGGACACCTTTGATGGCACCACAAGGAGGTGCCTGCCACCTCTCGGGGACAGGTCCTGGGGGAGGTGTCTCACAGCCCTGATGTGACCCATCCCAGGTCTCGGGGGCGGTAGGGCCTCATAGAGTGCAAGCTTGCCTCTGTTGGTGCTGGGACCACAGCCCAGCACCCGTGCCTCAGCCCTGGGCTTTGGAGGGCATGGGCAGGTCACAGCACGTGGGCTGTGACCTTCTTGCATCTGACCCTGATGCCGGAGTCACAGTGGGGCAGGGCACTCAGGCCAGAACTCACTTGATGGACTCGGTACTTTGTTCCCTCTCTGCGTGCTTCTTTTCCTGTCTGCTTGCAGAGGTGGCGACATTCTTGCCTCCCGTGTTGTCACACAGCAGCCACGGGCTTGTTTCCCAGCCCACTGAGGGCTCTTCGGGGCCAGGGGCCCAGAATGCCCAGTGGGGGCCTGGGGCAAGCAGCTGGCCGTGGCCTTGGGGATGGGGTGTGGGGGAGGGGTGGAGGGTGTGGCAGCACCTCACTTTGCTGTCCCTGCAGGGGCTGGCCAGGACGTGGGCCGAAGCTGCATCCTGGTCTCCATCGGGGGCAAGAACGTCATGCTGGACTGCGGGATGCACATGGGCTTCAACGATGACGTGAGCCCGTGGGCGGGCTGCCCAGAGGCACCCAGGGGACAGCGGGGCATCACCCAGCCTGCTCCTCACTGAGGATGCAGGACACAGAGCCTCTGGCTTCTACCTGTGGAATGGGGCTGGACTGGGCGCGTGGACGGTGTGGGGCACTGGCGGGCCCAGTGGCAGGGCATTCCTGGGAAGCACCCACCCTCACGTGACAGGCAGAGAGCCCTGCACGGGGGCTGGGGGGGTTGGTCTGTATGGAGGGGCTCATAGGCATCTGCCGGGTCACGTGAGCCAGGCTGGGCTGGGTTACTGGTTCTGGTTTCTGACCCCCTCCTGTGCCCTCGGGGCTTCAAGCAGTTAGCAGACCTGGGATAGCCCCCGGACAGAGGTAGCTGGCGTGCTGGCTGTCCCTCTGTCCCTCCTGTCCCCCTGGGACCTGGGCAGCCACCGCGCCCTGATGCTCTCTCTCAACTTCTCAGAGGCGCTTCCCCGACTTCTCCTACATCACGCGCAATGGCCGGCTGACCGACTTCCTGGACTGCGTCATAATCAGGTGAGCCCTGTCCCAGGGCTGCGGGCCAGTGCCGCACCAGCTCGAGCTGCCATGCCTCCGGCGCCTAGGAGAGCCACACTGGGCTTGTGGAGGCTGCAGGCCGTGGGGTGTTGCTGGCCTGGGCTCTGTTCCCGGTTGCCTTTGTGGCTCCCCTCCCGCCCCCCTTACCCTGCACCGTGCTGGACTTCTGTGTGTGTTCACACGTGTGCACCGCTGCTCCTCGGCGGGGGCTAGAGTGTCACCTGTGTGGGAAGGGCGGGGAGCGCTTTGCCTGCCAGGTTGGGGGATGAGAGCCCAGGTTCCTCAGGCAGGTCAGGCTGCATTGCATCCCCAGACGGCAGGCTACGTGGGCCCATCTGCACCAGTGACCGCCCCCACCTCCTGCTGGTCCTTGGTTGCTGCCGAAGGCCTTCCCAGAAGGCCCTGTACATCCTGCCCCTGGCACCCAGGTCCCCCCACCTGGCTGGATGGCCCCCCTGCCCCCTTGGGCCCCACTGTCAGTCACAAGCCATGCAGGGACCCAGCCCTCACAGCCCCGGCTGTCACATGGCCTGTGTGACCACAGCAGCCCCCTGTGGGCACCCCAACCCTAGCTGGAGCTGCCTGCGCCGTGGCCCGCCTTCAGCTGCTGAGGCTCTCTTGGCCCCGCCCCTTCTAAGATGAGGACTTGGCCTTGTCTCTGTGTCAGCTGTGGGCGGCCCAGGGCTGAGCCCACTGCCCAGGGCCACTCCAGGCCGTGTACCACTCTGTCCCGTCTCCTTCCTGCCTCGGTCCACATGCCGTGGGGGTCTTCCCAGCCACCCACCAAAGATGGAGACCCCTGGCACACTGTCCCTGTAGGTGCTTTCTGTCTCTTCAAGGAACATGTCACTTGTCTGATGCTCGTTTCAACTGTTCACTTGCCTCTTGCTAAACTAGGTGTTCAGGCTGTGAGGTTCAAGAAAACAGCCGTTTCTGTCTGTCTGCTTAGTTCTCACTGTAGTGTGCGAGCCACGGAGCTGTCAGTGGGCAGGCGGGCAGGCCCGAATTGCGCATGTGCTGGTGTGGAGGGGCTGGGCCGGTGCAGGGGCTGGCTGACTGTGCTGCGCCCCCAGCCACTTCCACCTGGACCACTGCGGGGCGCTGCCCTACTTCAGCGAGATGGTGGGCTATGACGGGCCCATCTACATGACGCACCCCACCCAGGCCATCTGCCCCATCCTGCTGGAGGACTACCGCAAGATCGCCGTGGACAAGAAGGGTGAGGCCAACTTCTTCACCTCCCAGATGATCAAGGACTGCATGAAGAAGGTGGTGGCCGTCCACCTCCACCAGACTGTGCAGGTCAGGCCCCACCGGCCCAGCTCTGTCCGCGCTACTGGGCGTCAGTGCGCCGGCCGGGGCCAGCTTTGGGGGGGGGCAGGGCATGGTGCAGAGAGGGACAGGCTGGCGGGACCTTTGTGCCATCTGAGTGTGGTGGTGTGCTTGCCAGGGTGGTGGAGCCAGGGTGGTGCTGCTGGGCTGCGGAGTCCGGCTCGTCTCAGCGAGGCTGTGTGCAGGCCGGGGAGGGGACAGACAGAGGCAGGGGGTGCCCGCTGGGTGACCTGGTCAGAGACCAGGGGCTTGTCTGTGTCTCCTGAGAGGCTGTGGGTGTCGTGCGTGGTTGGGTGCCTGCACGTCCTGAGTCGTCTTGTCCGGGTCCAGTCTCCTGTCGACGCGACTGGTTTGCTCATCATCCGTGAGGCTCTTCCTGCTGCTGGCACTTGACCCCGCTCCCACCTGCCCCACCTCGGCCACGTGTGCACGGGGAGCCTTTCAGCCTCTGTGTTGCACACACACACGGGTCTTCTGGGCGGCGTGTGGGGTCAGGGCTCCGCGCCCCACCCGGTCCCCTGTCCCCCGCACTCCGTGTTTCACCAGGTCATCTGGCCTTGGCTCTCTCCGTTCACTCCCCATAGCTGTCCTGCTCCAGGTGCTTTTATTCCCTTATTGCCCATTTTGGGCTGATTTTTAAAAAGTTATCTTTCTCATCCTGACTGGTATGGCTCAGTGGATTCCTGGTTAGGTCACACACCTGGGCTGCAGGCCAGGTCCCCGGATGGGGGCGTGTGAGAGGCAACCGATTGATATTTCTTTCCCTCTCACTCTCTTTCCCTTCCCCTCTCTCTAAAAATAAATTATGAGAATCTTTTAAAAATTCTAATTTTCCTTTCACTTGGTTAGGAATGATATACTCTTGTAATTGTTTTAGTGGTAGAGACGACCAGGTGTATCCACCACCACAGAAATCTAAGGTGCAGGGCTCTGGACGTTTGCAGCCCCTTTAGTGCGCCCCC
>PVKM010032275.1:0-16557 GCA_004027735.1 Carollia perspicillata
TGGGTTTTATTTTGTTTATGAGGAAGCCCAGCAAACTCATCCCTAGGGCTCCCTCATTAGCCACCCCCCACCCCCACAACCCCCCTCCCCGGCTCTGGACAGCAAGGAAGGTGGTCCCAGCCTTACTTCCTGCCTCCAAATATACCAAAGAAAGAGCCGCTATTCCACCCAAGGGCCCTGGAACCTGTCAAGCTACTGGGCACCGCACACCCTGCTCAGGTGAGACCAGCCTGCAGTGACCCCGGCCAGCTGTCCCCAGCGCCACTGCGGTACGGAGTCGCCTGTGGAGACGAACATCACCCTTCAGCGCCCAGCGCCGGGTTCCTGACCATTCTGCATGGTGCCCACATGTCTGGCTGTCCCGGCTCCGTCCCCGGCCCAGCAGCTCTGGTTGTGGGACCCCACGTGTCTGGGGGTGAAGCTGTATTTCCTGCTCGCCACCCGGATGTCCCAGCAACAGTGGACTCCTGACTCTGCCCCAGAGTCTGATTTAGACGGAGCCTTACTTCAAATCCTTGAAAAGTAGTTATTGTTTTCCATTCCGTGTCAAGATAAAGTTAGAATTCTTTAAGTCTCAAAGCCTCGTCTCTTTTTGGATCTCCCTTGTGTTTCGGGCTGCGTGGGCGCATGAGTGCAGGGGCACACACCACACACACGCACACACATGCACGTACACATGCACAGGCGTGTGCACACACAGGCACGGCCTGCCCGTCCAGGCAGGTGGGGAGGAGGCCCCTGGGTGCTCGCAGAAGACAGGGCGGACGAGGAGACCAGGGTGCAAACATCTCAGAAACCTCTTCAAAATATTTGGGTTTGTCAAAGCCCCAAACCGCCGTTTGCCAGGCACAGCTCCGGCTAGCGCCGGGGCCTGCGGGTATTTTAAAGGAAATGAAATCCGTGTGTTTCTGATTTATTTATACTTAACTCATCAAAATGCTGTTTTAAGGGGCTGCTCTGCGTCCAAATGCCCTTTGTGCCGTTTTCTCTTCCAAACTGAAAGCCACGCTCTGCCAAGTGTGCATGACCTTGAACACTAACGGTTTCAAGGCCTTTCGGAAAACCCAGTTTGTGAAGTCCAAACTGACTTGAACCAGAACTCACAGTGCCACCCCCACCGCCACCCTCCCCATCCCCTCCCCTTAGAAACCTGCGACCTGCTGGGAAGGCGACGGCCCTGAGCCCCACCAGCTCTTTGCCCTGAGGCCTCGATCGGAGCAGGGTGACCACCAGCCCGCGTGACGGCTGTCCCATGACGCTGTACCTGATGGGAATGAGCAAATTTTCCAGACACAAGATTCCCCACCTGCTCTGGGGATGAGGGGCTGCCTTCCCTGGAGGGGCGCAAGGCCTCCTGGGTCCTGTGCAGCCCACAGCACCTCTTAGCCCACCCCGGGCCTAACCCCTCAGCCTCGGAGGGATGGCCCAGTGCAGGTGGCCAGGGGCACACACTCAGTGCCTGACTCAGCGCCCCACTCAGTGCCAGGAAAAGACTGTCTCTGCAGGGCAGGACGGGCCAGAGTCTCACCTGAGGCCAGGGCCCTCAGGAGTGGACCAGGCTGGGAGCCCCGTCGCCGGGCCTGCCACAGGGGACCCAGGGCTCTGCCCTGGGCGAGATATTTATTTCTGGCCGATTTCATGCAATGGCGTACAAATGATGAACTTGATTGCTTTTTTTTTTGGTGCATGATAGAAAATCCTTTGTTCCTGTAGCGTTTGACTGTGTTCCCTGGAAGTTTCAGTATTCATCACGGCCCTGCTGCCCCCAGCCCCACAGATGAACCATCTGAGGGGCAGTAAATGTCCACTCTGATTATTGATGCTTTCAGAGAAATTGATTATCTATTTGAGGGGTGGAGCGTGCTGGTGCGGGCCGCCTCTTCCCCAAAGGCAGACTGCTCGATGAAGCGATGGATTTTCTATTATACGTAACAGTTTCAAAACTGACGCCCTGTCATCCTAACATCCAAGGAAGGAGTTAAGGCCTCCGAAGCAGGTGGGAATCGCCTGTCTCTTCGGTCTGTGCACAGGAATGCGGGTTGAGAAAAGCAAGGAGACCGCAAACCGCAGCTGTGCCATGGGCCACCTCCTTCCCGGCTGTTCCTCTGCGTCTTGTAGCTACGGCTGAGCGCGTGTGACACGTGGCACCAGGGCTGTGATTTACGCAGAGATTGGCTCCCGGGGTTGTGATATTAACATGTGGTCTGAGTTGACGCCATGGGGGTGGTGTTTGCCTGTGGTCTCCAGGAGGGAAAAGCCAGCTTTGCGTGAGTTTGATCTGATCTAAGGGAAAACACAGATCCCAGCAATTTTGTTCTAGATGGGACACCACGGATGTTGGTGCCCGAAATGCCTTTGTCATCTTGACACAGCTCAGAGCGGTGTTTGCACGTGGGGTGGCAGCGCCCAGCGTGGGGCGTGCACCCTCCCGGCTGTGGAAGGAGCTGAGACAGAAGATGAGCTCCGGCTCGTCGGGGTCCCTGCTGTCGGTAAGGAGATAACAGGTGCTGTAAACTCAAGAGACGCTCGCTCCCCACGAAAACCGACGCCAGCTCCCTAATCCGCTCTGGAAGGCTGTGCCCTGAGTCGGCAGGGTTGTGGCCACGTGACCATCCCCCAGCTGCAGAGGCAGGGGTACATTTTGGCTGCATCAGGGTGGCGGCAGATGCAGTGCACCTGCGGGCAGGTGATCTCACTCAGACACCCGCCAGCCCCCACACACACTCACTTCTGCGAGCCCCTGGCGCCGTGGCTTCAGCGGCCGATCTGAATGCCCCCAAGCTGCTCTCGTCCCTTCTGAGAGTCAGCAGACAGACGGTGATGGCAGCGGGCAGGCTTGCCCTGTCCCCAGCCTCCTTTGGATGCACAGTGCTCAGCATCGGTTGGGGAATGGCGGGCGGAGGCAGACAGGGCGAACACCCTGCGGCGGCCACAGTGCTGGGCGGGCACTCTGGTCCTCATTGTCCACCCGGGCTGCCCACGGCCTGGGGCCCCATCGAGAGGATCCAGGGGCTTTGCCGAATGCCCATGCCTAGACCTTCCCATGAGGCCTCACGTCACCGGGCTGGGCCAGCAGGGCCCAGGCACGTTGCAGTGACCCTGGAGCTCGGCATAGGCGGGAAGCAGGCCCTGCCCTGCAAGATGGCTGAGGATGAGGTCCACTCTGCAGGACCAAGAAAGCGCCGGCACTGCCCACAGGCATGTCCTGTGCTTTCCACCACTCAAAGCCCCTAAGAAAGGAGGGACAGTTGAAGACAGTCTGGGACCTGCCCCTCTCACATGCTGGAGGGAAAGAGGGGCCTTCTGGGGAAGTGGACCCCAGCCCTCGGGCTGCCCTGCCAGGGGCTGGGAAGCTCCAGCTCCCAGCCAGGGCAATGGTCGGGGCTCCTGCCTCCCTTGCCTCCCAGTCCACTCCCCACAGCCAGCTTTCCCACTGGGCTGTTTGTTCTGGGGGGAGGATGGACCCCATGTGACCTGAGCTCAAGGTCATGGCACCTGCCACAGAAGACAGGCCAGTGGTGGCACCTGTGACAGCCCTTCCTCGCTCTCACACAGCTCCAGCCGGGTCCAAAGGCCTCCGCCCAGAGCCCTGGGTACAGGGCACCCCAGGAGCTGGATGGTGACAAGCTGCTTCCTGAGGTGTCCTGTCTGTGCTCAGCCCTCTCGGGTTTTCCTGTAAAGTCTGTGTCCCCCGAAACTCGGAGGGGCCCCAGGTCTGGGCCTCAGAATGAGGGGCTTCTCCAGGAGGGACTTCCACGTGCACATATGTGCCTGTGGGTACATGCATGTGTTATGCCTTCACGCCGGCACGTGTGCACGCGCATGCGTACGTGTGTGTGTGTGTGTGTGTGTGTGTGTGAGAGAGAGAGAGAGCACGTATGTGTCGACTGGCACCCTGGCTCTGGAGACCTCAGGGCTGCGCAGGAAGGGGCTAAAGTTCCCTTTGAGCCTCTGCTCTGGGGGAACGGCGCCGTGCACATCGCACATCGGAGGCCGGACTTTCCTGCGACAGGCAGCCTGGGCGGTCACTTTGCATCTTTCCTGAGGAACACACAGCACCGACAGAATGGGCCCACGCAGGACAAATGGCTCCCCACAGGCCGGCGCAGGCCCTCTCCCTCATCTGTGTGAGGACAGTGTAGCCAGGCAGCTCCTCACACCCCTCAGGAAGAGCCCCCTTCATACCATCCCATTGGATCCGCTCCCTATGATGGGAGACAGAGGCTCAGAGAGGTTAGGTGACTTGTCTGAGGCCACACAGCGTTGACAGCGCACACGTCCTTGGAGGGTCCACGTCTGGGCCTCTGCTTCCATAGTCAGGAGGGTGTTTCCTTAGACACCAGAGCCAGGTGGAGGCGGCACAGCACAGCCCTGTCGCTCGTCCACTGTCTCCCTCCCCAGTAGGGCTGCACAGGGCCGGTCTGAGGCAGACATCAGCAGTAGCCATCATGAATGCCAGGGCTCAGCCCCAGCTTGAGCCACCCCAGTCCTTCGCCTAAAAGACCCTCTAGGGGAGTAAAACGAAGCCTCCCCCAAAACAAAGTCTGCCTGACTGGCCCGTGTGTGTGCGGCATCCCAGCAGCCACGGGTGCCCCACCCCCTGCGTGCTGCATGGCTGGCGGATGCCAGCTCGGCCAGGGTGGGCGGTGTCCCTCCCAGGCTGGGCCTGCCTGAGTGAGCTGTCCTTTCCTGGCCAGGCGCCTGTCTCTAAGAGGTCACGGGAAGGGCCCCAAGGAGGCCAAGCCCAGCCTGGGCTCTGCATTCCTGTCCGCCCAGCTGCTGCGGGACTCTGTCCATTGGAACGGCTTCCAGGCTGGGCCCTTCCAGACCATTCGCAGGGCACCACCCGGCCTTTCTGGCAGGGGAGGGCCAAGGGTCAGCCCAGGTGGACAGCAGGGCCTGATGGTGGGGCTGCCATGCCCCCCCACCGTCTGGGGCCGCCCCTGAGCTATCCTGGCCCATTGACCACCATGGATGGGCAGGGGCTAGAACCCCGAACCAGGAGGAAGCCCCTCAGATGGACCGCCAGCGTGGGCTGAGCCCAGGAACAAGGTGTTTCGACGGGCTCCCGTGGGCGCATAATGAGCGTCTGGAGGGGCGGCAACGCTGTCCTCCAGGGCTCGGCCGGGGGCCCTTGATATCTGAGGTTCCGTGGCCCAGGGTTTCCAGGAGGTGCGTTATTACCTAAACACCAAACCCCTGTGGCCAGCGTGGCCGCCCCCTATTTCGCGGAGGAGCCCCTTTAGGGTTCTATCCTATGCCAACTCGGTGGGTCCCGAGGTCCTTGAGGCCAGAGGACACTCTGCTCTTCCGGGAGACCCACAGAAGGCTCACTCACAGTGGGGACACTGTGCCCGAGATTCAAGGAGGGACCCCATTCTGAGTCCCCCCACCCCCCGCCAGCTGCACGGTGGGGACATGGTGAGGGCAGCCGGCGGGCGGGCCTGGCCTCCCTGACAAGCGGTGTCGAGTGGCCTCCATCCTAGGCCTGTTCAGTCATTAACTGCCACGGGACATTATCTGGTTCTGAATCTGCAGAGCTGCAGCCAGGCTCCGGGAGAGTTTCACCGTCCCGTCCCGGACAGCGCAGACGGGCCTGGGCAATCATTAACCCGGCCTCACCGCTCTCCGGCCGAAGACAGCCCTGCCCCGACAAAGGCTCGCCAGCCCCTGCCCTCGCCTCCCACGCTTGGACCCCGCCCCCCGCCGGCCCGGCCAAGGGGAGGGGGAGAAAGCAGGTCCTCCCGGAGCTGGCACGGCAGACAATGCGCGTCTTGTGTGAGTGATTCAGCGCCGCGGCCAGTCAATCTGGTTTCTGGGCCCGCTGCCCTGACCCTCTTTGGAGAGGCTCGCTCAGCGGCCCAGTGTGAAGCGCGTCCTTTCAGGGCCCTGACACTCCGCAGATTGAGACGTCAGCCTGGTCCAACTGCAGCAAATTAGCCATTTTTCTTTTGCTAATTGGAAATAAAAATGTTTGCCGAGGGAGCCGTTTGTCGGCATGCGGTTTTCGGTTTCTGTGCACCAGAGGGCTGCGTGGAAGGTGCTTCGCGGGGCGCTGTGCACCCTGGGGTGCCCCTCAGAGCAAATTCTAAGGAGGCTCCTGGCAGCTGTGTGCCTGACAGCACCCCCCCAGCTCCCCCAGGGCCTAGGCACCCCTCCTATCCTCGGCCTGTCCTCTGCAGGAGCTGGACCCTGGGGCCACTGTGCGCCTTCAGAACACTGTCAGTGCTGGGCAGGTAACGCCCTGCCCAGGGGATCCTGGGGGGAAAAGCCCTTTGCCTGGAAGAAGGGAGCAGAAAGCCAGGGGTTAATGGCCCAGGGCAGCCTCTGCAAAGCCAGCTGGGTTATCTCATTTCCGAATCTCTGCCCACCCTTGCCCAGCATGCACCCAGGGAGGAATGTTTTCCGGCCTCCCTGTGGCCTCCAGGGGACTTCCGGTTTGGGCTACCTCTCAATTCAGGGTGCAAAAGACCCCCATGCCTGTGCAAGGGGGCAGAGCTCCTGCAGGGATGAACGAGGAAATGAAACCCCTTGTGTTGATTGGAACAAAGCGAGAAACAGCCACGTGGAGGGCCCCGAGGGTCCCTTTCTGAGGAAAGCAGCCCGGGACTTTCAGGCTGAGTGTAGCAGTTTGGAATCCTGCTTATACATAGGCCCACGCACGCCCGCCTGTGCACAGACACACGCGTGCACGCCTGCCCCCCATGGGCCTGTCTGAGTGGGCACGTGTCTGTGGGGGGTGCTGACCAGCGGCCCGGCCCCTCCCGCCGCCCAGGGCCCCTCGGGAACCGGGCCTGTGGGGCCAGCGCGGAAAGGGTTACTCTGCCCCCCTCCCTGTCTTTCTGATGAAGCATTTGACAGCCATGCCTAATAATTCTTTCTGCTGGTTTTTTCCTTGATGTCTTTATGTGAATATGAAGCCGGAATGAAAGGCTTTGGGGGACCCCCGCGAGAGAGGAAAAGTACGAACCAGGGAGGAAGAAAGAGCATGCCCGGGCCCCCTGCCGAGCGCCAGGCACCTCCCCTGGCAGTCCAGCACTTGGCTCCGGAGGCCCTTTGTAAGTGGAAATGAGTCGTCTTCACTTGGCCACGACAATAGGTGTTTTGTCAGAGGGGCGGGGTGGGGGGTCAGCAGCCATGAGGGGCTGCCCCGGGGCCTGCAGATGTTGGGCGAGAGATGATTTATTGCAGTAGTGTCCTCGGTGCATTTGGCTACCTTCCCAGACCCCAACATTGGTGGCAGAGGAGGACAGCGAGGGGGAGGGGGCCCTGGGCGGTGCAGGCCAGAGGCCCCGACACCTTGTTTCAGGGGGCGGTGGTGGGGTGCGAGGCCTCGCGCAGGCAGCACCCCCAATACTGCAGGCAGAAGGGAGAGGGCACCTCCGCTCCTCTGCAGAGAACTCACAAGAACTTGAGGAAACCAGGCTGAGCCCTTAAGACGTTACCACATCAGGACAACAAAGACAGAAGAGAAGGATCAGGGGGGAGCTGCCCTGGAGACCTGGGGACGGAGGAGCCATGACCTCGGGGCGACGGTTTGCTTTTGGAAGGCGCAGCTCAGCGACACATTTGCAGTTCCAACGTCCTCGTCCTGCACGGGTGCTCGGGGATGCACTGTTACCACGTTCCCTCCCGGGGCCCCACGTTCATCCAACTCAGGAGTGGAAGGGGGCCTCTCGCCCCTGGGCTGACTGGCCTAAACCAGAGAGGCCATAAATCCAACCTGGGGCCTTCCCCTCGGGGTCCCGGCTCCTGTCATTTCAGACCAATGAGTTGGAGGGCTGGGGGAGGGGCAGCCCAGCGGCCTCTGCAGGGTTTTGTGGACTAAGAGAACCTCCAGCCACCAGCGAGTCCCCATGGCCACAGCCACCAAGGCTCCACTCGAGCCCCAAGCCGGGGGCTGGCTCAACCACCAAGGGGCCAAGGGGGTTCTGGGTCACTTCCAGTGATGCGAGTGGCCACCTGACTACTCGCCCACCACCAAAACCACAGCGCAGACCTGCGAGGGGACAGCTCCACGCTCGGCCCCTTGGTCCCGTGGTAGAAGCAGCTTTGGACACAGCAACCCTGGGACCAGGGGCGCTGGCCCGAGGATGCTCTATCAGAGCCACTGTCCTGGCTCAGGTTGGGGCTCTTCCCCTGTGTGTCCTTGAAACATTCCGGCCAGAAACAGAGCTGGACCTGAGTTTAACGACAGGGAGGGACCCAGCGGGGTCCAGATCGGTGGCCCTGGGCAAAGACAGGAGGGTGTTGGGACAGGGGCCACATGTCCTTCACTGACCGTTGGTGACCTGTGGGCTCTGGTTTGCCACTGTGGACAGCCGCCCTCCTTGGGTAACATCGAGGTCAATCTGAATTTCTTTGGCCCCAGGCAGGATCGGGCCTGCGCCATCTTTTCGTGAGGCGGACAGGGAGTCAGAACACTGCGGCTCCGGGCTCTCCCACCAGCTCTGGGCAGACGCAGAGACTCCCACCCACGTGGTGCCTGCAGGCTCCGGGTTTGCCAGTCCGAGCCCCTCGCAGTGGGCAGCAGCCTCCCAGAAGCCCCGATGGGCTGCGAGCCGCCCCGGGGGTTGCCTGCCCAAGCAGGGCCCACTCCCCGGGCCCGGGGTGCTGACGGGGCCCTGCCCTGAGCAGACAGGAGAACCACTCAGGGTTTTTTGTTGCTTGGACACTATGTGGACGCAGCCCGTCCAGCGCCTCCAGGCCTGGCGACGGGCACATCAGTGCAGATCCCCCCCGACTCTTCCCTGGGATGTGCTGGGACATTTTTCCCATGGAAAGAGAGTGTGGCCTTTGTGAGTGGCCTGGCCGGCCCGGGTTACAGTAGAGATTGATCCCAAACAAGAGACAAGGACAGCAGACAAAGGGCATCATACACTTCACTTTTCAATGGACGTTTTCATAAATGTATGAATAATTTAAATTATCATTGCCGGGTATTTATTCGAGTGTTTCAGGGGGAAAATGCCTCGTCTTTTTGCTCCCTCGATTCTTTTCATTTTTGTCTCATCTCTTTTATGTGCTGCATGGGCTGTTTTCTCGCCATCTGAATCGGCCGGGAACAATGGGATGTGGAGGCGGCGGGGGCGCGGAAGAAAGCCGTCCTTGTTGCGATGTCGTGCTTGACGTTGATTAATGAGGGCGCGGACACGGGCAGAATCCGTGAGAGCCAGGGGGATCGGAGGCCCGAGGGCACCGAGGCGAGGGCAGGGGCTGCCAGGGGAAGGCCTCGGCCATCCCTCCACGCCCAGTGGGAAAGGGCAAAGGGGGGAGCCGCGGCCTGAAGCCACAGTGCCGGGACGGGCACCGGATGGGTCCTCCAAGGACGGGGCGCTGGGAGGGGGTCTGGGTCCCCGCACCCACTGGGCAGAGGGATAACGAGCCGTAGCCACCATGCCAGGGGCACCCGCGTGCAGCCCACCTGCCCTCGCCTGCCTGCTATAGCCTCTCTGGCACTCTATCCTCAGTCAAGCGGTGGGGGGCTGGCCCGGGATGACGCTCCTAAGGGGACACCGGCTCCTTGCCTATTGCCGGGGCCTCCCTACACCTCCGAGAGGCAGGCACCATCTTTCTGAGGCCCCTTCGGCTGCCACCCGAAGCTTCAGCCCAGAGCTCAGGACTGACCGTCGAGATTAATAGCAGTGACCGGTCAGCACATGGGACGGTGTCATTAAGTGGCCTTGCGGTGACTGCCCAGGCGGCCGGAATGAACACCTGCAGCCCCGAGGCATGTCCGTCCACTTAGGCCCCGGTCCCAGGCCTGCTGCTGCTGCTGACCTCCAGGGTCAGGGCCCTGAGGGGACGCCTCACGCCAGGGTCTCAGGACCCACCAGTGAAAAGGCCTGTGTGCACAAGCAGAGCTCACTCGGGTCATGGCTGCCCTTGGTCAAGGTCGCGGTTGTCCCCACATCCCAGGCTGCAGGCATCTCTCCTCTGCCGTGGGAAATGCCAGCCTGGGGCCAGGCCCGGCAGAGTGGAGACACGGTGTCACCACTGAGATGCTGGCTCTTGAGGCGAAGTTCTCCTCACCCCCGAGGCGGCTATGTGGCCACTCCCGCCCAGCCCCGGGGCCTGCGGGGCTGACTGGCTCTCGCCCTCGGAAATCGGCGGCAAGCTCCCTGCGCCCCGGGGCCCGAGAAGAGGCCCTCTTGCCTGGCTGAGGACAGGGCGCTGGAAGTTTCCGGGCGTGCCAGGCCCTTCCCAGGTCTAGGAGTTCCTGGCCTACATCCAACAGCAGAACGAACCCACCTGAAGGAGGAGGCCAGTGTGCCTCTTCCTAATTTCTCCTCCCTGTGAAAGGAACTGTCAACAGAAATGCGTCTTCTCTCTCTGGTCGTTGCTGAACCCTCGGGTGGGTCGTGTGCCCCCCAGAAAAGGGGTCTCGATGGAATGAGACCAGGGGGTTCCTGACAAGTCTGCCCTGGCGGCCACATGAGCCTCGGACATGTGTGGGGCGCAGCTCTCAGCTATTCCATTTTGTTCACGGGCCACTCCCTCCGCCCGCATGCTTCTGGATTAATGTCCCAGGCCGAGCGGCTCTGATAGGGATCTGGAACCACAGGATTAATGGGGGGCAGTGAGGCTGCATAGAGGACACCACGTGGCCTCCATCTACAGCCCTGGCGGTGACCTTGATGGTGGGTGACCTCAGAGGGACCTGGCGTCCTGGAAATCCTGCCTGCCTTGCTGGAGAGTGGACCCTATCAGGTGCCCTCCGCCCCTGGGTACACTGTGACCACAGGAGGTGCGGAGGGCGCCTCGTGAGCAAACTGCCATCTACCAGCTCCCACTGTGACCAGCCGGGGCCCTTCCCCGGGATGGGGCCCCTCTGGCCGGCCACGTTCAGACGCCTGCACCCGGAGGGAAGTGAACGCAGACTCCCCTGCCCCCGGGTGGGATGGGATGGGCACAACAAGTCCCCGAAGCTGAGATGCCAGAAGCGCCCAGCAGAGAGCACTTGTAGCTTCCTGGCCCATGACAAGCCTGAGTGGCAAATTACAGCCATCTCGATTTCATAATTACAACAGCTGAGCAGACCCCCGGGGGCCCGGGCCCCACCCCTCAAAGCCCTCTTCCTAACCGAGTAGGTGGGGCTGTTTGTGTCAGCAAATTAGGCCCAAATGGGCGGACACAGGATTCGACGGCGCACCCTGTTTAATTCACGAAGGCCAGGAAGGTGCCTCTCCCTCGGCGTCACCAAGGGAGTGGTGTCTACCGGCTTGCATGGGGGCCTGTGCCTCTGTGTTTGGCACGGCGTGTGCCTTCTGGCTAACAAGGGGCTGCCTGTGCCCATGGGATGCGGTCTAGGCAGCTCGGGCAAGCGAATGAGGGGACGGTCCCTTTCTTCCCCAGGTGACAGCCATCCTTTGACGGGCAGGTCCCTGCGAATTCCCAGCGCACAGCTCTTTGGCAGGGTACAGGGCATGGTATCGCCAAAAAAGGCAACACAGCAAATGCTCAGGGCCCCGTCTCAGGAATGAAGACCAGCTGGCCTGTCCAAGGGGGACACTCAGAAACTGCCCTTTGGTGCTGAGATTTGGGGGGCTGACAGAGACCTGGGGACAGCGGGCAAGGGGGGACAGAGCTGGGTGCAGAGAGGCGGAGACTGGCCTGGCAGGCTTTACCCTGTGCCAGGCACACGCACTGTGAAATGCGGCACGTCAGGTAGTAGCAGTGGGGCCCGGCGGAGCATAGGGGACGTCACCGTGCCTTACGAGGCTCCGGAAGTACAGGGAGCCTGCCAGGGCCTCGGGGAGGTCTGAGGGGGAAGCTGCTTCAGGCCCCGCTGTCCCCATCGGGGTCCAGCCCCAACCCCATCCAGGCTGGGCTCCCAGAATTCCTGCTGTGGCCCCACCTCAGGCCGCCGATCCTCCCCCTCACGCCTCGGCTGGGCCAGGGGGGCGTCCAGATCACCTGAAAAGGCAGCCCGAGGGTGACCCGGGCCCTGAGCCCCCGGAGGGGACAAATGAGATGCTTAACTAGTGCAGACCGCATGAAAGGGACAGGGGAAGGGAAGAACAAAGCTGCCGCCAATTTGCTCTTTTGGGCTTTGTGTGAGCTGGCCCCTTTCCCAGCGTCCCCCCATTGAAGGGGGCCGAGCACGGCCCTTCCGCGGCTCCGAGGGTTTTCACCGGAGGCTGAATGGAGTGCAAATTAGCGGAGCCCTCAGGAGGCTTGTTACTGTCACTCCCGACTGACGCCCAAAGGCAACGTGCGGATTAATCAATCTAAAGAACGGCCCATTATCAGGCCAAGGTAGGAAACTATTTATTGTGTCCGCTTTCAGGGCTCGTCCCTGCTGCCCGCTGCGGCGTGGCGTCCACAGGGAAGGCGTCCCCCCCGCCCCCCCCACCCCGCACGCCGAGCCAGGGCCCTGGCGCGTGGTGGGCCCGCAGGCATGCGTGAGACACCCTAGAATGCACACAGAGGCACCCCTGCACACAACGCCCCTCCCCGTCATGGAGCAGGAGTTCGAGCGGGGCCCGACGTGCCTGGTTTTCAGGACGCTGATCCCCGGATCCCCAACTGGGACCAAGTCTCCACTTTAGGCCAGTTGGCCTGTGCTCAGGGCCACGCCTGCGGACTGCGGCCCTCGGCCCTGCCGACACAGATCAAGTCCCCGGCTTCCCCCAGCGAGTGGGGCCCCGGTCCTCTCAGGCCCAGGGGGACGGCACTCCTCGAGCATGACTCCCACTTCCTACAGCGCCGGCGACCCGATGGCCCGGGGAACAGCTAGCACCTGCAGCGGGCCGGGGGAACACAGCGTGTGCCTGAGGGCCGAGGGTGTGAGCGAGCTGGTGTCTGAATGAACGACCTAACGAATCGGCAAATGTGGGTCTTAGAACTGCGCAAGAACCAAATACCCACCAAGTCAACGTGCAAACACACACGTGTGATGAGTAAACACATACGACACAGGAGCCAATACCCAACGAGTAAATAAAACACGTGTGGCGGCGAGTGGCTAAGTGGGCACCTGGTGAGTGAGTGTGGAAATGCATGTCTAGCGGGTGCATGAAGATGAAGATCTAAGGGGTGAGTGATGAGTATGCAATGAGGGACGAAGTGACTCACTTGTCTCAAGGTCCAGGAGGCCGCTCCCCCACCCTGGGGAGCAGGAAGAGCGTTTGAGGGCCGGTTCTTTCCTGTTCTGGTTCCTTCCCCGCAGAACATGGTACCTGCGCGTCCCTGTGTGTCTCGGGAAAACTTTGTCGACCTTTTCGTGTAGCTGAAGCTACTGACTGGGATTGGAACTGAAGGTAACACAGGCATGCCACTGAATCTTCCCTAGCACCAGGGACAGGCCACCTGTGAGGGGCCAGGGTTCTGAGTCTGCCACAGCCCCCCAGTGCGTCGGCGGGCACACCACCTTCCTGAGCCTCTGAGGGCCCATCCATCACAAGGAGAGCACTCCTCACTGCCACAGCCCCGCTCTGCTACGGTCACGATGGTGATGCCTCCACCTCCCAGGGCCTTGCCATGAGCGCCGTCTACCCACCGAGCCACCGCGAGATTTCACGCAGGAATGCAAACGACGCAGGGAAAACTTTAAATACAGGTATTTATTCAATATATTTGCATGTTCTAGACATGCATGCCTGGCTTGTTTTGTATTATTTTTAGAAAGAGGGGAAGGGAAGGAGGGAGAAAGAGAGGGAAAAAAACATGGATGTGAGGCAGAAAGACTGATCAGTTGCCTCTCATATGCACCTTGACTGGGGACCGAACCCATAACCCAGGCTTGCGCCCCGACCGGGAATCAAACCTGCGACCTTCCACTCTGCGGAACAACGTCCAACCCACTAAGCCACACCACTCGGGGCCCTGGGTTACTTTTTACAATAAGGTTAAGCTAACAGTCACTCTTTTTCCTGTAGTTGAGAAAGAAACATGGCCTCAGAGCGTCAGAGGTCTCGCAAATGTCCCCAGAAAGGGCCCCAGGGTTTTCCTCGTGACTCAAGGACTCCGGGGAGGACTGGCGTGTGCACCTGCGGACCACGACCCTGGACCCGGGACAGTTAGCAGGCAGCCTGGGGCAGCTGCTTTTCTAGAATGTCAGCCTCAGCAGAGCCTGGGGTTTGCCCAGTTCGGACCCACCCTCAGCCAGAGCTCAGGCGGGGTGGGCCTGCAGTCCTGCTATCCACCACCAGCACACCCCTCCCAAGCAGGAAGTGCATTATTTGTGGTAAATTGGTGTTGACGAAGCTCCCGACTGGGAGTTCTGGAACATTCCCCCTGCACCTACTCACTTCCGCTGAGATGGGCAGATGGGAATGGAGGCTGAGGGCAAAGCTACCCCCATGCCCAGCTCTGGCTGCCTGCCTGGCTCTCCAAGGGGACATGGAAGTGACCTTCACAGACCTCCCTAGGAAAGGGAGCCAGCTGTATGCAGTCTTCCTGAGGTCACGGCAGGGCAGGTATGGGGGTTCAACTGGCCCTGCCAGGGCGAAGAATGGACCCCACAGTGCTGTCAGACATGGGTCGTTTTCTAGACTCCCGTGGAATTCCAGTGTGACTGCTCAGTGTCCCCCACCCAGAGTTTGCTCCCAGCCCTATGGCCTGTTCCTATTCTGTGGGCCGGAGCCTTTACCAGGTCAGTTATTAATTTTTCCTGTCACTGCAACAAAACTCCCATATTTTTGACTAAGACATTCAAATGCTGCCTGCCTACCACACCGCCGGGGTAACACAGAGCCCCTCCGGAGCTCACCAGGAATCCCAAGGCACCCCACCAGAGCGAGGACCCACAGCCAGTCCCCATCCGGGTGGACGGTGGGCACAGGGTGTGGGAATAAGTCACCACAGGGGCCACCAGGACATGGTGACCTCCGCGGCAATGAGAAACCTAAAGCCAGTTTCCGTGAGCGGTAATGCAGCCCCAGCTTTCCTCTCGATCACCAAGACGCTCTGCCTCTGCCCAGGGTCCTGGCGGAGACGCCCCCACCGTGTTCAGCCCACGCAGGCCGGCCCCCATCCCTCGTGCTGTCTGAGGTCCCCCCACCCCCTGGCCATCACACACCCTGCTCAGCCCTCGAGTGTGTGGGTCGCACACGTGAACCCCTCCAGGCTGCACAGAGGCTGTGGGGGAGGGGAAGGGGTGCAGGGCGGCAGGAAGGCACCTTGGCTGCTCTCTCCACGTCTCTCCTGGGGTCTCCTGGACACCTGCCTGGAAGCCTCAGGACAAACCTGGGGCGGGGCCCAGACTGGGGCTTCAGGCCAGACCCTTTGAATAGCAAAGCGGAGGTGGCCAGGCTGGGGGCTACAAATGAGACCCGCCTCCTGGCCCAGAGCCACCCCAAATCCTCCCTCAGAGGGTCTGGTCACTCAGCGCATGTCCCTCCCCTGGGTTGGGATGGACTAGGGACAAGCACATGGTGAGGGGCATCCAGGAAGCCAGGAGCAGGACAGGCCAGAGCCGGACATGGCCAGAACCCGGGCACGTGGGCACCAGCAGGCCACATGGGTTCCCTGGGTGACATCTGAGGACAAAGATGTCTGAGGCACCCAGAGGAACCAGTTCCAAAGGGAGAGCTGGGAAAGGGGGTCCCTGGCTCTTATGTAAATCCTGTGTTCTCTGTGGGGGGACCCCTGGCAGTGTGTGGAAACCAGCTGTGGCCATAGCTTGGGTTGGGTATGGGGCATCCACCACACTCATCACCCTGCCATGCCCAAGACCCCTCCCACATGGGGGAGTCCCGCCCCACCTGCCAATAGGCCGAGGTGCCCTTGTGGGGGTTGCACCTCATCCCCTCCTGACACCTTTTCCAGGTGACACCTGAGGGTAGATACCCTGACTTTGACGGTGGGGCATGCCCAGTGCCAGCTGCAGACGGACCAGCCGTGCGAACACAGACTCTCAGGGTGGGCCACTCTCCACAGGCATGCCCTCAGCCCAAGCCGCCACAGCTTTCCCGGAAGGCAGAACGAGGCCCGGAACAGCAGGGGCATGTCCTCAGGGCCACCTGGCGGGCAGAGGGCAGAGCCAGGGTCCAAGTCTGGGGCCTCGGAAATGGGCCTGGGGGCCACCTGACCACGGGGCCAGAGAATGGGGTGAGGGTCAGCCACTCCTGTCCCGTCCCCAAGCCCCCAGCTCCAGGGCACAGGTACACGTGGCCTCCTCCTTGAAGCCATGGGCAGACACGCATGGGCCTCGCTGAAGCCAGGGTGTTCCCTGTCTTCGCCGTGAGCCGAGGGGGCACCTCGGAGACAGTAAAGCTGCTGTTCAGTAGGAGCCCGGCTGGGTGCAGAGGTCCGGGGGACTCGCACTGTGAGCCCGTGGGGTGGCGGAACTGATGGGGCGACCTCACACGTGGTCATAGCAGATGTCTCTCCAAGTCGCAAAAAAGGGGCAAACTGCTGTGGGCCAGGATTCTTTCCCGGATGCTCCTCCACAGACAGTGAGCGGTGGACCTGGTGTGCCGGCCCGTGGGGACACACGTGCTCCTGCTTGGAAGGGTGCCCCCGCCTGGCGACCACCCTTCAGGGCCTGGTTCCTGACTCTGGCTTCTTCCCTCTCCTTGGCCCTCTGCTGGCTGCTGCCACCTTCCTGGCAGC
>PVKM010032276.1:0-16474 GCA_004027735.1 Carollia perspicillata
AGACCAGATTTCAACTCCTGTGTCTTTTTTTTTTTTTTAAGTCAGGTACGTTTGATTAGTATAATCCTGTATTGTATAGGAGAATAAAATGTTGTTTAAGATAAGTGACAATTATTATTTTTAAACCAGTTTTATAACATAATCTCTAAGTATTATGCCCATGCCCACTGGTTGGTTAAAAGAATCTTAATATTTCAAGCTCCAGCACAGAGAATTGGCCCTGGAAATACTCAAGATAAGAGTCTGGAATTGTTTTCCTGGAAGTTGAATCATATGTTGGCTACTTACCATAGAAAGTATACATTTACTACTCTTTGGGATAGCAAAAGGGATTGCCCAGATTGACAGCACAGGAAGTGAGTTAATTCCAGATTTCAGGTAGTGTCCATAGGTGACAACTTTTGCAGAATCAGGGACAGTGTTTTTATCTTTGTATTTCCAGTACTTAGGATGGTGCCTGCACACAGTAGGTGTCCAATCAGTGTTTGTTGAATTCTACTGAAATTCCAAAGGGATAGTTTAATAGCCAAAAATCAAGTATGTGCAGGTGAGAGTCTAGATAATGGGATAGATGCCAGGAATGGTGGTTAATAGTCAAAATCTGGTGTTGACATGGGTAAACTATGAGAAAATCTACTTTCCAGGAGAGCAGATACTGCTCAATAATGTCAAGTGGGGTGTTCTCATTGAAACTTTCTTTATCCCAAGGGGTTTTTCTCCATGTCTTGTCTTGGGGGAAAGCACTGAAGGATAACATATTAGAGGTAATATACTATAGCTTGTCCTTTTCAGATAAGTTGGTAGTGTGACGGACAAAAACGAACATGTACTGTGGAGAGTGAGTTATACACATTAGAGACTTTTATTGGTAGTAAGTCAACTAGGTTTGACAATCAACCAGGAAAAAGACATCAGTAAACAGTAAAAAAACAGCCGAGTGGGTAGGAAGGTATAAGGAAATATGGCAAGAAAGCAGGTAAGAATCCTGACAAGTGAGAAGAATGCTGAAGCAGGCAGGCAGGGGTTTGCTGTTAACAAGGTGGTATATGAGATAGAAAGGTATCTGTTTTAAGAATGAGATAATGTCAAGGCTAATGAAAGTGTGGTTAAAAGCAACTTCAGAACTCAAGTAAATAAAAGTTCATCAGGGTAGGACTCCAATGCCAAAGGGAACAACAGGGAGCCAGTCAGTGTGTGACTATTGTCAAGGCGGACTTGATTCTTAGTTGTTTAAACTTTGAACTGTCCCAGGACTCTCATTGTTGTCTGAGCTAGGATTGCAGAAGCTAAGAGAAACCCAGCCTGGCATGCCATTGCATCTGCATGTCTCCAGCTATAGTGCTATGTCACTTTTTTGACTGCATTACTTAACTTAGCATACTCACCTAGCCTGAATATTAATTTTTCAAAAAATATTATTTCGCCTTCACGAAAAATAATTCCCATGAATTGGGCATTATCTGATATTTTTGTGTATATTTATATTTCTGTGCATTTCTGCTTCATAGCTCAGTGTTACCAATTTAACAAGACCTCATTAAGAGCTATTTAACAAAACCTAACAAGAGACCACTTGTTGAATCGACATGTTAACTTACTCCTATCACATAGGTACATTCGACTATCTAAATCACAAGGTTGGAAAAAATATGTAGTCATATTATCTTTAAGGGAAATTAATTCAATGAAATAAGTCAAAGCCTGCAAATTATTTCAATTTTGAATATAGAACATGAGTTTAAAAGAGACACTATAACTACTCTTTCATCTTTGCTGCCACACTTGGCTGCTACTGTCTTGATTGGTTCAAGATGTTTTGTGAAATCTACACCTTTACATTTTGTGAAAGGGGAATAAAGCTCCTCTCAATTGACTCGATGCATTGAAGAGAACTGCATGGGCAATCTCCCTTCATTACATTCAATGGTCCAAGGCACAGAGTAGCTTAAAATGTGCTTTTAGAAATGATACTCTTCAGAAAGGCGCACGAATGTGGCATTATTAAGTATCTTTTTAATGTCTTTTCACTGAAAAAACCTTAAAACTGAGTACTTCCATTATATGAACTTTGGTAGCAATTAAATGACTATATGGGGTTTGTTCCCCATGTCCTTCCTTACAATAATTGTCCACATAGTACCTCAAAATGAAAAGGGTGGTACCCCAGGAAGCTACACCTAGAGCCAGCATGTATTAGGATAAATTATGTTTCTGTACAATACCTTCTCTTTATTAACATTAATTACGTGGCAAAGAAAATTGAATGATTCATAAAAGCAGAAAACATTTGGCTTGACCACATTATACAGCAGTGCAAATAAGAATTCTTAATGCTGTTTAACAAATGCCTTTTTCACTCTTCATTAAAGCCTCTTGTTGCCATCCAATCTTGATTTTAGAAATTAAAGCTAACAACCAGATTGAGAGAATCAGGAAAGTGACAGCATGGGGCAGAGTCTCTAAGCCACAACTAACAGCATGAAGCAAAGTGAACCTCAAGCTATATTGCTGCTCTCTGAGAAGGCTGCATTTGTAGGGAAACTCAATTATAGCAACCCTCAGCTATAGGAAAGTGCTTGCGAATGTTGACACAAAAGCTTTTTCCCTTAATGTTTTAATTAAATACCTAGAAGCCAACGCTTCTTCTCAGTTAGTGTCAGAATGCTGCTTCTCAGTGGATAAATGTTTACAGCAAAAGCTCAGCTGAGGGTTTCTACAAATATGACTCCAAGAACTGAGGAGGTTTTTGCCGAGGCACTCGAGATTGAGAAGGCGGTAGTGATTATGAACTAGCAGTGCGATAGCAGGACGGTTTAATCCACCCAAATGTCAGTCATTGGTTTGCAAGTTGGCACTCCCACCTTCATCTTCAGACAAAAGGGCACTGGTTAGTCATCTGTTTAATTCTCTAGCTTCAGAGTGTCATTTGGATGTTGAAGGAAAATCCCTTGATTCTCCCTGCCATTTCTCACAGCCTCCCTCTAGACCCCATTAATAAGCCTTGCAGAGCACAGAATGCAGAGCAGGCAGCAGGCAGCCCACAATCAAGATGGTGATCGAATAGACAGTGGAAGTGTCTTCCCTTTGTGAAGATGGTGTTTAGGTGACCTTTGTTGAAGAGATTTTTTTTTCATCTAAAAATTGTGTCTTTCAAGATATTAAAGCAGCATGTGCAGTGTGGTAGATTTGGGAGGTCATTTGGAATTTGGGGGTTTATGATAGGATACAGAAAAACTCAAGTGATATTTACAAAATGTGCAAACAATGGCACAGAGAGGAAGCCAGCCTGGCTTTGGGCATGCCTGGGGAATATCCTTCAGAAAACAAATATGCCACTCTTTCATGTTGCTTTGAATCTCATTATAAAATTGCAAGTGAAATGAGACACACTTCGCCTCCGAAACAGTTATTCTAGAAGCAAAGCAACTGTTCTCTAATAAAGCAGTCCTGTTAAGAGTTGTAGGATTTTGATGTGCTTTGAATATACATCATTTGTTCATTCTATTGAAGCTTTGTTCTATTTGTCATGCATTAATAATTTCTAGTTGACTCTGTGTGTATGTATGTGTGTGTGTATGTACAATCTGAACAGCATTGCTTAATGTGTCACAGCCAAATTGATGTATCAGGTCTCTCGAGTAGAAGTCCTGCTCCGAATATCCTTTCCCTAGCCATTGCCTGGTCCAAGGAAGCATGCCAAAGTGTGCAATTTCCAGAGATCTGAGTTCAACTAGGAGTGTAACTTTAGAGGGAATAAAACAACTACACTATTTCCTATGTAAGTCCTCCATTAAATAGGCAAGGTCTTTCGGAGACAGAGGTTGGACCAAAACCTGTGTTGAGCTGATTGCATTGCAATGTCATGTATTCTGATTTAATCAAAGATGGAGAAGCAAGTCCACAAAAGAAGTGGAGAGAGCAATTTTTTTTTTACCAGAGAGATCACTTTTATTTATAGAGTAGCACCAGGGAAGTCTCTTATTTTTTATGCACCTCGTCCCTTAATAAAACACTAATAAAGCTTTTATGTACTTTCATATTTCAGTGAGCCATTCAGGCATGCCTTTTAAAATATGCAAAGGGAAAAATAGCTGTTTTCTGCTAGGGATTTGTTTATAAGCTGTCCTTTTATTAGATAACTTGAATTCATTTAAGTAAAACAGCAGAAGCATGTTTTGTAAGAGGGCACAAAATATACATACCCAGTGGGTCCTTCAGCGTGATATGGCAGGTTTATAATGCTTAGTAGGTACCGGAGATTAGGTTATTTGCATAGAAGAGATGAATTATACGCTTGTGTATTCCAACAAGTCAATTTATTTTCAAAAGTAATAAATTAGGATATTGATAGCCTAAGGTTCACTCAGATTTCTGTAGGATGCTGGGTATCGGTCCCTGTTCAACTATCCTGGAACCAGGAGAGTTCTGGGTACTTCCTGCGAACTGCATTTTCTAGAAACTTCTGTTAATTGTAAAATGATGTTTAGGCTAATGAGACTGGGAAGTCTTCTAGTCATGTTCTATTACACTGTCATGGTAGGTTTTATCAAAATATTTTTTAGTAACTCCAAAGACAATGATTTTTCCACAGCATTTTTCATTTATATCAGGTTTTTAGGGTTTTAAAGGCTGTTTATCTCATTAGAAGGGGTCCTCAGTAAGTGTTCAGAGGAGAGTTAGTTGCTATATCAACTTTAATAGAACTCGAGAAAAACATCTTACTTTTTATTGTGTGCTGAATGACTCAGAAGAGAACTTATTTGTAACAGTTTTTAAATAACAAATGTATTTTGTTATTAAATGTAATACATTTAATATTATATGTATTAATATTACATATATTAAATGTATTACATTAGGTAACATCACTATGCTTTCAGTGGCATCCTGTAGAAAAATACATTTCAAAAAAGCCCTAATTTAACTTTGTATTTGAAAAAGTCTAAATTCATATAAGAGGTGGAAATCATATTTTTCTTTGACATCCCATGGTTTCCTCAGGGTGGTCTCATGCCTGCTTGGAGCCTTTAAGTGGGGAGGAAAAGTTAAGCAATTAGTAAGCTGTCATTCACCGTGAATCGCATGCACTTCAGTAGAGTGAACCCTGCAATCTCCCAGCGTAAAGATCAACCCTTGCAGAGGGTTGACAGCAGAGGATATCAAATAACAAGAATCTCCTACTATACTGACATTTACACAGAGTAGCAAAGGAATGATGGAGAGAAACAACCAGTGTGCAATGTTGCAGGATCTCCTAAATTTGTGAGCTTGCACTTACTTAGGTATTCAAATCACCACCACCACCACCACCACCAAATCCTTCTTGCGCTGAACCATTATTGTACAAAGGAGCACTCTGGTCTTAAACCAGTAGTCTTCAAATTAGGGCATTCGTAACTATGGAAGGAATACACCATTTTTGGTGAGAGAGGGCTAACTAGGCAAAGATAGAAATGGAGGGTATTATCTTTCAGATCCTCAAATTCCATGCGTATCTTTTCCAAAATTAATCTGACCTTGCAGAGGATCTCTGTGGCTTTCCACTCCCTCCTCTCTTCAAAAGCCTCCTGCTACATCTTTAGAGCAGAAAAGGGTTGCTCTCACCAACAAACTCCACATCCTATTGTGGCACCACCCCAGGGTATAACAACCACTGGGGCACCGTAAAAGGAAGAAAAATGAAAATAGCAATGTCTTTCCTACCCGTCTGTGTGCCTGCCTGCTTCTCTGACTAGCAATTACCTGCCCATTTGGCCACCTCCCATCTGTACATCTACCTACTGACCCATCCATCGATTTACCTACCCTTTTGTTAGAACCAAAAATCAGGACTGAGGTGGGTTTAATGGGGCTGCTTCTTAACATGATATTTGAAATGGAGAGTAGTCATTTTTTTCTTCTGTGAAATGAGCCTGAATTTGACAAAAATATGATGGTCTTTGTCATTTGGATTATTAGACATACATTTTCCATAAACTGAATAAACTAAACCTGTTGCTCTAAATTTTTAATAAAAGTATACTTAAAGCCTCAGTATAATAGCATTTTGGCTGTAATTACATCCTTTATAGCTACCAACCTTAAAATAAAAACTTAAGGGGTACACACATACAAAGGAAAAAAGTTTTCATAATTCCTTTAAGGGTACACAACATTTTAAACAGCACTCTCATAACCTACTCTGTCTCACACTTCTCAGGGTTCAGCCCACGGTCCGGATTGGGCCAACTGTCTGTCCATCTTCTTTTTTTCTACTTCTTCTGCTGCTACTACTGTGGCTACAAACATCTTTCTCCTGCCCCCTTCCTCCTCCTCTTCTTCTTCTCCTTTTCCTTATTCTTCCCGTTGCCTTCTCTTTCTTCTCTGTCTCTCCTTCTATTCTGCCTCCTCTGCCTATACCTCTTCCTTCTTTCTTGGAGCTAGACTGATTTTTATATTTTAAAATGGCTACATTTTAAATGACTTTATATGTGTCTATATATATATTTTGCCACCTAGCAGAAGATACATAAAATATTTACTATCTAGTCCTTTAAAAAAACAGTTAGCCAACCTCTGACACAGGTGAGGATATCCATGAGAGATGGTTTTCTTCCATGAATATCCAGGTCATATCATGCTTTTATGATCCCTATGTAGGTATTTATTTTCTTTCACTTCTTCTAGACAAAAGTTGATATTAAATTCTTCTTTTCATTCTCCTGTACTTCAGATTTTATTTCCTGGAGTTTGCCATCATGTGTTAGTGCATTGTCTTTGAGAACGAAACACAAAGGTGACATTAAGTATACAAGAGGAGAAAACACATGTGAGGAAAAACTGGGCAGAGACAGAAGAGACCTGTCCAACCAGGATGCAGGTTGAATTCAGAGGAAGTAAGAGGGAAATAAGAAAGGCTGAGTAGGAAAAGGATTACACTGTGGAGCAATTTTAGCCCAGATGGTGGGGAGACCTCTAGTCATATGAGTTCTCGCTGGAATCCATTGTCCCGCCAGAGTGCATTCCATGCCCTCTCTCTGAGGATGTATGAGCCCTAGCATCCAGCTGCACTCCGTCATCTGGTGGGAGAAGCCAGAGGGAAATGAACCTCATTCTGCATTGGCGCATGAGTTTCAGAGCATGTGGGGCTGTTGGTCAATTACATTTCCTGCCATTTGTAATTTGAGATATATTTTCATACTCTGTAGCAATGGACTATCAAGCCTTCTTTTTATTAAAATAACATCTGAACTTGAGTACTAATATGCCTACCTCTCATCGTTTTTTTTGCATTTTTTATTGTTGTTGAAGTACAGTTGTCTCCTCCCCCCACCCCCCCAACCCCAGCCATCCCCACCTCCCAGCCTCTATATCATCAGTTTACTCTACTTTTTATATCTTGCTTTAGAAATCTGGCTCAACCCTGAAGGTAGTTTACTGTATTTGTTTCTAATAGTTTTAATACTATGTAAGATTTAATTTCCAAAATTAAGCATGAAAAGAGAGGAGAGAGAAGAAAAAAGAGAGAATAGAGATAAAGATATTACTTTAGTTTATTTGTAATGAAAAGGCCATTTTATTCCTTTGATCTCTTTCTTTCTCTCTTTAACAATATCATGGTGTCTTCAATTAGTATGATTTAAGTTTTAGTAAGGAAAATTCTTCCTTTTTTCTCCTTTTTTTCATAATTTTCTTCACTGTCATTGAATCTTAATTATATCACATGAATTTTTATGGTCAGTTTGTTGCATTTATAAAAAATCTTACTGGAATTTAAATAAAAGTACATTATATATTAATTTAAAGAAAATATTTACTAATACAAAATCGTCCCATCCACAAATATGGCAAACTCTCATTTTTCAAGTTTTATTTTATTTTGTGTTTTAATAATGTCTCCTAATTTTCTCTATAAATGTCTTCCATATATTGTGTGACACTTATTCCTAGGGCCCTTATTGATTTTGTTGCTTGTGTGACTTGTATCTACTTCAAAGTCACATTTTCTAATTAGTTATTGCTGAACTGTAGAAGTTTTTGCATGTTAATCTCCTAAACCCAATTTTGCCACACTCTCTTATTCTACAATATTTTCTATAGGTGCTCTTAAATGTTTTATGAGTTAAAATATTCAAATACTGGCAGTTAGTACACATTTTTCCCATCTTTATTTATCTTATTACTTTTATGTATATAGTTACATTGGTTAGAATCTCCCAAATATTTTTTGATGTTAGTTATTCTTAATTTTTTCCTGACTTTACATGAGATTCTTCTAATGTTTTATCATTAGGTCTAATAATTGTTTATAGATGTTTTTCTTCAGGATAAGGAAATTACTTCCTATACTAGTAGTTGATCATTACATTAATATTTTAGACCCCTTAGGCACCTGGTTTATGGTAGGGGTGGGGCTCTAGATAATCTGTGAGATCTCCCTCAGTAGGGAAAGAGTAAGTCATGCCTGCCGTTACCTTTACTACAAGAGACACTGGATACTAAAAAGTGATTCTTCATTTCAGCAATATCCCAGCTTCAATGCTTAGCTTAACATTCTTCTGAGGTCCTCTTTTTCTCTGTTATCCCATGATTCTTACTGGCTTATCCATGCTTACATGCTTAAACCATATTTTACTCATTATTTTTGTTTCAAACAATAACGTAAGTATAGTAACAAATCCACCATACACGTTTTGTTTATAAAAATTTTATTTAAATAATTTCAATAATTCTAAAGAGTTGTCATCAGAATAGTTGCTTCCAGTACCTTTGGGTGTATTTTCCTGTATTTGTGGGTGGGAATTTGTACAAGATTAAGTTAATGTTCCCATAGAATAGCCCACATGTTTCTGATATAAACATTGCAAAGATTGTATAATATCTAATTGTTTAAATTACCTAGTAGGAATAACATCGGGCTAGTTGGGGGGCATTTTGAACATTGTCTGAAGGAAGACGTTTTGTTTTCAAGTCTGCATTATCAACCCTTTGATAAGTCATTTTATAGCACCATAGAAAACAAGCTTTAAAGAAAACTGACCTATTGTAGGTTTTAAGGAAGAGGGCTTATCTGTAGTAAATTTGCCCTATTTAAACATCAGGGTGGATAATATATATAGCAAAGAAAAATAATTGTTAAAATAAACATTCCAAAAAATCTGGGAGCTGAAATCAGTTCTTGATGTTAACCCACTCAATGGTATGTACTTGTTCTAAAAATCTGCAGTATATTTTATTAAGTCCTTCTGTTTCCTTTCTGCTGACACTTTAAGAGAGGACATCTGGCTAATCAAACACTGCAGGAAAACAGAGCACCATCAGACTGATTGTGCAACATGAAATGTCATTTAGTGTGTAAAAGCTGACAGTTCCTTCCTAATGAAATGTTGTGTGTGACTAGTTTCTCCTGGATAATTCATTGTATCCATTCAAAATAAATAGGAATTTTTAAGGAAGACATGTTATCTTTAGTAGACTACAGAAGAAAAGTCAGCACTGGGAAAATAAAATGAATAATTTTGATAACCTGCACATCAAACCTTGGCTTTGTTTTGATAGCAGAACAAGGTCATGTCTTTTTATGTGATGCTGTGATCCCAGCACCAAAAATGGGCGAGGCACAAAGTAGGTCCCCAACAAAACTACAGTAAATGAGTTATTAAGTTTCAACAAAGCACCTTGAAGCTGCTAAGGAAAATTAATCCCTCCTATAAAATTAATATTCTGGTTCTGTTTTCATAATATTTTGCCCTTTACTCTACTAGAAAGCTCTCCAGGTAATAGTTATACGGCTATAAAACAATTAATTGCCTAAATTAAATTGAATTTGCTGAAATTTAAAAATCTAAAAATTGAAAGATTCAAATACTTAAAAGTAAAAAAAAAAATGCAAAAGCTATGTAATGAAAAACAACAGTAATGAAACGTAGGCTTGTCCAACACCTCATTTTACTTTTTAAAAAATTGTTCTCACTTTACTATATATGCTTGTTGGTTGCTTTCATATCTCCAAGTACTATATTTACACCAGGCTTTCTTCATCTATCATTATAAATAATACTGAAATCTAACTGTGATGCATCAGAATATTTTAGATACTTGCATTGCCCCTACCAACTATTTTTCAAAATTATATTTCAATTTTTAATCTGTTTCTCTTTATTCCCATGTATCAGATTCTTTACATTCTTCTTGTCCACCATCAATGTGCAACTATTTAAAGGGCTTAATGCTTATTTTTTATTTGTTTAAGTTTCTATAGCATGTATATTTTTGTCTTCATATGTTCTTAGTTCATTTAAATAGTATTGCATTATATCTCAATTTATTTCCAACATTTTACCAGTCAGCAAAATATTTTAAGAGCCATCTCTATTGCTATATTCACAAGTTGCAAATATAGTAACTATTGCTACTTACTGCTCATTCATCATATCCATGAGTGAAGATAATCACCAAGTGTTATAAAAGACAATCAGCTAATGCCAAAAATAAGATGACGGGGATGTTAGTACTGTCTGAAAAACTCAGAAGCAGCTGTAATAAACATGCTTCAACAATTACAAGCATGTTTCAAACAAATGAAAATTAAATCTTAGCAAATGAATAAAACACCTCAGTAAAGAAACAGATATGGAGAAGGGCCATTTTTTCTAATTCTGTAAAAAATGGCATTTTGATAGAGATTGCATTGTCTCTATACAGTGCTTTGCATAATATGGAGATTGTAACACTGTCAATTATTTCTATCTGTGAGAATGCTATCTGCTATCTGCTTCCATTTAATTATATCTCTTTCAATTTCTTTCTTTCTTATAATTTTCCAATTAGAGATATTTTACCTCCTTGGTTAAATTTATTCCCAAGAATTTTATTTTTATGACACAATTGTAAATGGAGTTATTTTCTTAATTTTTCTGATGTTGTTATATAAAATGCATCCTCTTTGTGAATATTAATTTTGTATCATGATACTTGACTGAGTTCATTAATTCATTCTAGTAGTTTATTTGGTGGAATCTTTAGGATTCTCTCGATATAGGAGTGTCATCTGCAAATAATGACAATTTTACTTTTTCCTTTCCAATTTGGATGCTTTTTATTTCTTTTTCTTGTCTAACTTCTGTAGCGAGGACTTTCAATACTACGTTGAATAAAAGTGGTCAAAGTGGATAACACTGTCTTGTTCCTGAACTTAGGGAAAATGCTTTCAGCTTTTCCTTGTTGAATATGGTTTTAGGTGTGGGCTTGTCATATATGGCATTTATTATGTTGAGGCATATTCCCTATATTCCCACTTTGCTGAGAATTTTTATCATAAATGGATGCTGCATTTTGTTAAATACTGTCTCTGCATCTGTCCTGGCAAGTGTGGCTCAGTGGATTGAGTGCTGGCTTGCAAACCAAAGGGTCACTGGTTCAATTCCCAGTCAAGGAACATGCCTGGGTTGCCGGCCAGGTCCCCAGTAGGGGGCACATGAGAGGCAACCACATGTTGATGTTTCTTTCCATCTTTTTCTCCCTCTCTTCCCCCTCTCTAAAAATAAATAGACAAAATCTTTAAAAAAATAAACACTTTCTTAGCACCTGTTAATATAATCATAAGATTTGTAGTTTATGTGGTATACTGGTGTACCACATTAATTGATTTGTGGATGTTGAACCAATCTTGTATCCCAGTAACAAATTTCACGTGATCATGATGAGTGATCTTTTTAATGTATTGCTAAAGTCGGTTGCAAATATATTTTTTTAACATTTTTGTATCTATATTCACTGGAGATATTGAACTACATTTTTTTGTAATGTCTTTGTCTGGTTTCAGAATCAGGATAATGGTGGCCTTGTAAAATAAGCTTGGGAGTCTTTCTTTCTCTTAAATTTTGTGGAAAACTTCAGAGGACACATGTTAATTTTTCTTTGAATGTTTGGTAAAATTCACCTGCGAAGCCATCTGGTCCAGGATTTTTGTTTGTTTTGAGTTTTCAATTACTGGTTCAATTTTACTTGTAGTAATCAACCTGTTCAGCTTTTCTGATTCATCTTGATTTAGTCTTGGAAGATTATATATTTCTAGGAATTTATCCATTTCTTCCAGATTGTCCAATTTGTTCACATAAAACTATTCATAGTATTTTCTTATAATCCTTTGTATTTCTGTCATGTCAGTTGTGACTTTTCTTTTGTTCTGATTTTATTTATTTGAGTCCTCTTTCTTTTTTTCTTGATGAATCTTGTTCAAAGTTTATCAGTTTTTAAATCTTTTCAAAGAACCATCTCTTGGTTTTATTGATCATGTGTATTGATTTTTTAGAGTTTTCTTGGTTGTAGGTTCTTGCTTTTCATCATTTTGAATATTTCACGCTAGTTCCTTCTGGCCTGTAAAGTTTCTGTTGATACAGGCAGTATTATGCAATCTATCTTGTAGGTAACTGCCTTCTCTTGCTGCTTTTAAGATTCTCTCTTTGTGTTTAACCTTTGGCATTAACTGTGTTGTGTCTTTGTGTGGCATTTTGTTTATCTTGTTTGGGACTTTCTGTGATGTCAGCCTGCTCTCTGTCAATCAGTCTGTCTCTATTTTGCTTGTTAGTTCAATTTGTTCGTTAGATTCCACATACAAGTGAAATAATATGGTATTTCTTGTTCTCTGACTGGCTTAGTTCACTTAGCATAATGTTCTCCAGGTCCATTCATGCTGGCGTAATAGGTAAAATTCCTTTTTTTTAATGGTCAAATAGTATTTCTTTGTGTAAATGTCCAATAGTTGTTCTATCTGCTCATCTACTGATGAACACTCGGGCTGCTTCTATATCTGGGTGATTGTAAATAATGCTGCAATGAACATAGGGGTACTTATGTTCTTTTGAATTAGTGTTTCAGGTTTCTTCAGACAAATTCCCAAAAGTGGAATCACTGGATCATAAAGTAGTTCTACATTTAATTTTTTGAAGTGACCCCAAACTGCTTTCCACAGTGGCTGCACCAGTTTGCATTCCCACCAGGAATACAAAAGGGTTTCTCTTTTTCCACATCATCACCAGCACTTGCTGTTTGCTGATTCATTGACAACAGTCATTCTGACTGGTGTGAGGTGACATCTTACTGTGTTTTAAGAGAGCTTGCACTGACACCTAGGCTATCCCTAAGGCACAGCCACTGAAAGAGCAAAGGCAGGGTGGGAGTTGGGTGGAGCAGGGTCTCAGGGAGTCACCAGGGTGGGGCCAGCAGCATTTACCAGGTTAATGCAGATTCATATGTGGCACCTGCCTGCCCCTACCTGCTGTATGAGGGGAGGGCACAACACTGGGACAACAGTGGACCTTATGCCAAAGATACACAATTGATTCCTCTATGTTTCTGGTGCCTTTCAAGCTACTGTCCCTTCAATGGAGTTCAGGATGAGTGTCTGTAAGTGACTAACTAAGGCTGGGTGCAGGCCCTTTCAGAGGATGGGTTTCCAGCAGCCCTCTTTCTCACAGTGTTGGGGTGGATTTGCCAGTGACCTCCACTGCTCACTGCTGTTGGGAATAGTTTTCCCAATGGATCCCTGGGCTGGAGAGTCCTGAGTGGGGATTGGACACCTCACTCCTCTGTGGGGCCTACTGCAGCCAAGTAGTGTGGGGGAGCTTTGTCCAGCAGAGCCCTCCCAGTCACCACGGATGAGAATAAATCTACAAGACATGATCAGCTTGGGGAGGAAAGGCTGACCCGTCTCTCAGAGAAGAAAGGTGTCAAGCCTCTCTCAATAGGCTTTATTAAGTTTAGCTTGCATAGGGACACATGCCAAAAAAAGGAGATATGGTTAACAGATAACATTTCTGGGATCATGGTGGTCCTTTTGAGGCAGGGTCTGGTAGACAGGGTGATGCCAATTGGCTGTAAAACCTTGGGAAACAAACTTATTTTGTGTTTGGACCCTTAACGTTTAAATTGAGGGCATTCCTAGCAAAGCAGATTTCACAGGATTTAATGCATTCTTTCTTAGGCCTGATCACCCCCCTGCTGGGAACCACTGGTTTCAGCACAGGGATGCACCCTGCTTCAGCATTGTAACATGCCTGAATCAGGTGGGGGAAGCAAGGCAGTCAAGAGATAAAGAGACTTTTTACAGATACAATGTGGACTCAGGCTATGATAAAGCCAAGGGGTGAGGATCTTTTTTCCCTCCTCCATAATCTCATAACTCCTTCCCTGATGGCCCCTTCGCAACTGTGCCTGTCTCAGGTTGTTCCTTCCTTGAGGAATCTTACCCATCATTGACTATCCAGCCATCCTGCAGGGGCCATGCAGGATGAAGTAAAGGGGGCAGAGGCTGCACCCCTGACAGAAGGATAAGTTTTGTCTCCTTAGTGACTTATAGTCCCAAGGCCCCCTAGCCATGGGGGCCTTCTCGCCTGTTGGTGATCGGTCCCCAACAAAGTAGTAGTTCAGATTCTGATTCCCAATCACTACACAAGGGTATTGGACTAGCCTGTCTCATGTCTCTGCCTCTCCTATAGATCTGAACGTGGCCTCTTCTTTGTATCCTTACTTTTAGGAGTTCTGTTCAGCGAGACTCAGGTGGTTCTTCCAGTCGATGGTTCTATGTTTGAGTTGTAATTTTGGAGTGTTCATGGAAGGCAGGGAGGACAGTGCTTGCCTGCTCCACCATCTTGACCAGAAGCCTCTGCCATTCTTACCATGATTTTAAATTCCTTAAAACAAATCATTCATGGACTATCATTTAATTACAACTATTCATAAGATAGCTTTAGCAATAATTATTTGATTCAAATGTGTATGTGTTTTTATTTTATCTTTTTTAATCTCAAATTTATTTATGGAACAGTTGTCCCATGTAAGTTTATGTTCTATGTTGATTAGTTTCAACTCCCTACATACAGAGCTCAGACTTGGAATATTATAGGATTTCCCCTGAGAACGTCCCTGTAGTATTTTCTCAGCAAAAGAGGGCTGTATGATTCCATTGCTCTTGTGCTTAGCTCTTGGCTGATTCAGAGCCATAGCCTCTTGGTCAAAGCCAATGTAAATTATATGTCCTTTGGCAACTACAATAGAAAATATACTTGCTTTAAGAAATGTTTGCCATAATACTAACACTGTATTTTAGGGATTGCATTTAGACTTCTAAGGAAAACATTTGTAACATTATTTACAACACCCTTTTCCTTGCCTCCAACATTATAAACTATGTTCTTCTCTTCATACCTAGCCACCCCTCCTGGAAGCCTGTGGAATCCTGCAAACTGTAGTAATAGTCGTTGACACAGGGATTGTTCTGTGTCTCACGCACAAACCTCTTTCATCAAAAAGAAAACTGTGCTTTGGACAGTATATGAATAAGGCAGCAGAGGGCAATTAAACAAGTTATACCTATTAACATTGTTTCACAAAACTTAGGGAGTGTTTCTGCTCCAAATTCTCTGAGGAGAGAGTAAACAAACTGCCCCTAAATTTCTGCAGAAAACGTTTCCCTGGGAATGAAGAAACCTTTCTTGATTTAAGGATTTGCAAAGGAATCTAGATTTCGATTAAAGGTGATACATTTCTCTAACTAAAATATTAGCACCCAGTAGAAAATTCCAAATTTTATAGTCACCTTCCCTTAGACCAGTGTTTCTCAATTTGATACAGTTCTCGTTCTTTACGTCCTTGTTTGGTGTCAGAGGGCATCGTGTTCATTGCAGGGTATTTAGCGCCATCCCTGGTCTCTATCCTCCAGATGCCCATAGGATTCTCCCAGTTGTGATAAACAGTTTCCAACTTAGCCCTGCGGGAGGAGGGGAGATTACCTCAGTTGAAAACTACAGCTGTAAGTTATCGGCCTATCCTGTGTTAGAATGAAATGTCTGAGATTCTAGGCATCTTATTTTCCATCCTCGGCGGTGACTATTTCTGACCACCTCTACGCTATTGCAACAGTGAACTCTTCTCCTTCACCATGCCTCTCTCAGCTAACGCTCTCTGCTTCCACTTCAGTCAAAGCGTTCTGGTGGGTTTCCTCCCCCTTTTTAACATGGCCCTTCCCTGCATCCCCTCGTTTCTCAAGTCTCGCACTCCTCTTTCCTCCTGCCACACTGTCACTAATTTGGTTTTCTCATTCTTGATTTTAAAAGTTACATCAGGCAAGAATATTCTACTGCCTGTTTTTAAACCACATTTACATTCTCTGTTTTCTCATACGCTGAGTGTCGATTCTGATCCAAGCAGAGGGCAGTGCCTCCAACACAGTTGGGGTAACACCTGCCCTTACATTCTACCTCCAGACCTGCAGAGATCACCCCAGACAATGCCTAATTTTTTCAGCTGTAGACCGTGTCATTGGAAATCTCTGGAGTCAGAAACCACAGGCATTCTCTGATAGCAAAACAGAGTTCAAGCATAAAGACAAACCCAGGAAAACAACAGTTGAACAAAGTACAGAGGCAGTAGCAGTAGACTATATTACTTACTTTAATGGAACAAACTGATTTTAATCAGATGGCCATTATTTACC
>PVKM010032277.1:0-16467 GCA_004027735.1 Carollia perspicillata
TTCCATGTTGCCAAGTCTAGTGAGTGCTTTCTACTCCTTATCTGGCCCAGCCTCTCAGCACGCGGGGCCCAGATTAGCCCTCTGGCTTCTGTTTTTTCCATGCTTTTTTTCCCTCTGATGTCTGACATTTGTTGATGATGCTAACAACTCCCAAATTTATATTGTCAGCCCACACCTCTTCCCTACCTCTAAGCTCAGTTCTTTCTTGACCTCTCCATCGGCGTGTTTCGTGGGCATCTTAAACCTCACATATTCAAAGCTAAACATGACTGTAAGGTATAAGCAGAAAAAATAAGCTCCATGAGGTGTGGAAACTGGACAAATCTCTTGCCAAAAAACCCTTGTTTTCCCACATGACACTGACTACAAAGAGGAAATATGGGGTAAGTAAAATGATATTTTTAATGACTTGCCTGAAGTTAAAATATGGCTTCCCCAACAAAAGTGTGTGTGTGTGTGTGTGTGAGAGAGAGAGAGAAAAAAAAATTTAACTTACCACTGAGAGAACTGGCAAATGGTAAAGAGGTTCAAAGACCATTTGAAGAGTTGAACTTTATAAAGGCTGCCTGAAAAGGCATGCTGAAGTCCGTGTGCTAGGTGAGAGATGAAATGAGTTAATGTCCTATGGGGCAGTCAGATGACAGCCATTTGGAAGTATCTGCTCTGCTGGGGAGAAAGCATTTATCTCTCTATCAAACAAAAACCTACAAGTTAACATGTACCTTCAAAGAGTCTGGGCCTAATCAATAGTAAATAACAAGAGTGGTCATTTCCTTAGAGAATTAAATTATCCTTGGGTGGGCCTATTAAAACAGAACTGAACTACAATAACTAAAAAGGTGTATGCGCTTCTTTTTACCTTATTTCCATGCTTTGGATAATTTTTCTTAACAAGTATCATAATCTTTACCCACTTTTTCCTTGAGCACATAGTTCAGAATAGACAGGGCTGGGATTTTTGGCCCCAAAGCTCATATTCCTTCTACTATACTTCGCCAACACAAAGTATCTTTAATTTGGGAGATTTTCAGGCTCTAAGGCTGACAACTGAATACCCTTTAGAGAACCGAGTGATCTTACAATGTTGAGCCTTGTTGGTAGATTTCCTCGAAGTCTGCTCTGTTCTGGGAACAGAAAACCTTAGTAAATACTTTAGGTTGATGTTGTACTATTCATTTGCCAGTGTACCCAATGTTTTCTTTAGTGTTGTTTATCTTTACGTATATGTCTAGTCTCCACAAGGAGATCCTAAGCCTGTCAAAAGGTTTTCTTTCCTTTAGCCCCTTGAATAAGCCCTGCATTGCTCAGTAAGGATTAGTGAGAAATGAGGCCACATACAGGTGACAAAATGAATGCTAATGAAGTTGAGATAAAAGAGGCATATTGTAAAGTAAAATAATATGGAAAACTTGATGGAACAAAGGAATCTGAAATTTGACTAGAAGAAGGAATAGGATTTAAACGGACAGACTGAGAAAACCGTCCCTAGCCCCAAGGAGAATTCCCGAGAGTGGGAGTCACCCGTGCTGCCCGCAGGAGGAGTTGTCGTTCCGTGAGCTCGTCGGTCGTGCATTCAGCGATCTACGTTGGCCGTCTGCTACGTGCCATCACCAGGATACAGCTCTGAGGTCAGACAGGCCCTGAGTCTCATGAAGATTATAGTGCACTGGGGAAGACAGATACTAATTTCACAAAGAGAATTACATTACCATTATGAAATTACACTTCAATACAAATTTTATGTAAAGTTACACCCTAACTAAACTTGACCAATACTCCTCAAAACTGTCAAATCCATCAAAAGTGAGGAAAACCTCAGATACAGTCATAGCCTAAGGAGGCATGCTGACTAAATATGATGTAGTATCCTGGGTAGGGTACTGGAACAGAAAAAGGGCAATAGGTAAAAAACGAAGAAATCTGAAGGGACTTACTAACCATGGACTTCAGTTCATAATAATGTGTTGAAGGTAATAAACCCACAGGGGTTCATCAACTGTAACGAATGTGCCCTGTTAATGTAAAATTTTAGTAACAGAGAAACTGCCTTTGGGGGAAAGGTGTATGGGGCTTTTGCACCATCTGCTCCATTTTTCTGTAAATCTAAACGTGTTCTCAAAAATAAAGTCTAGAAAAAATTTTAAATACTTTCCCTGTAAATAAAAACAAAAATTATTGTGACCAACACTAACAAGGTGAAAAACGGGATGTTCATTGTTAGAGTCTGTCCAGGCTCTCAAGAAAAGGCCATCCTGAAGAATCAGACAAAAGCTGAAACTTCAGGTTTGAAAAGGAGTTGGCCAAGGAAAGAGAAAGTGAAGATTCTTGTAGGCAGAGGTCACAGAGAATTCTAAGACTGTGAGAAATTAAAAACCAGTTCAGGGTGGCTATGGGAGCTCGAGGCAAAAAAGATAAAATGAATCTGTGGCTGCCTCAGACAAGCCTTGGATACCAATTTAAGAATTTTTATGGCGGGAGGAGAGTGTAAGGGGGAATATATGATAATGCTAAAAATATAATAAAGATTATATTTTTTAAAAGAATTTTTAAATTATTTATACAGCCTAAGGAGAACCATTCACTCAATAACCAATATTATCAGTACTATTAGCCTGGAAGCTCTGCCAAGCACTGGCCTTACGGCAATGAAAAAGTGGTAAACCCCTGCCCTCAGGAAGCCTGCAATGGCTGGAGGGGGGGGGCGGGGTGGTGTTGAGAGAAGACCGGGAGGGGGATTGAGCCCAGAAAGACCTTATTCAGTGATAGGGAGTTTTGAGCAAGAAATGACTTGACCTTCAGGCATTAGTTATAAAACCTCTCTTAGGCTGCCGCTCATCTCTACGATCCATTTCCCCACATCAGCCAAAGTGACCTCATGCAAACATAGTCAGAACGGGTCATTCTGTTTTAGACCCTCCATTGTTTCGCCTCACACAACAGTAGGAGTCCAAACTCCTAAAACACTTTGAGAAACTGAGCACTAAAGAAATTCAAGCCAAATATGTCCACCTGGAAAGAAAATGTGTCCTCTTTTTTTTTTCAAACAGGGTTTTGCCTACAGTGATTAAAGGATAAAAAAAATGCCTCTGTGGATTAAATCAGGTCCCAGAGGAACCTTCAAGGTCACTCTGAAGTGACTTGCAAGGCAAACCAACATTCTTCAGTTTATCTATTCTACTAATCTCTTATCTCCATTTAAAGACAGCCTTCGTATAAATTAAAAAAAAAAAAAAAAGGTTGCATTGTACTCCTGAAACTGCATACCACAAATACACCAAATACATAGGTTGTGAAGCATCTTCTTTCGTCTCCCACGCTGATCTTTTCTACCCTTCTATCCTGCTAGAACTCTACTCGGGGGCGATTTCCTCCAAGAAATTAAATTCAATCTTTTTACATATAACACGATTTGGCAGGTTTTACGCTTGAGCAAATTTTGGTATAAGGTTTCTAGGAGACACAACCCAGTACAAGTGCTAAATAAATACATTTCATTTGGTTAATATATAAGGTTTTAATTTTTAGATTGTATATTTCTAAAATGTTTGCTACTTTTGACAACCTTGTTTCTGATTAGTTGTAAATCAAAAAAATTTACATACTCTAGTATTTATAAAGTATATAATTATTTAGTATTTAAATTTATATTTATAGAAACTAGTAAGATAGAAGTAAATTGTAAGACTATCATAATATAATAGCCAATGGTAGGACTAAAACTTTTCTCTGGGTGCAAATGACCCGTTTCATTGGGACTTTCAGTTCAAGATGACTTTATATTTGCTGACATATTAAAAGTGATTATTCTTTTTTAAAAAAGTTATTGAATATCAACTATAATTTTAAAAAGTTATGCTGCCATTTCACAGCTTAAATTAAGGGTAAGTCTACCTCCTTAATTGTAATGCCCACTCCTCTCTTAAAAAAAAAGAGCTCCTAGTTCATACTGATTTACTAACTCAGCCCAACTTAAGTCCAACAATAGTTGCTCTGCTCAAACCCACTCTATGAGTGGGAAAACATGGGTGCACCTGAGCACAGGTCAAGTTAATCTGGGGGAAAACAAGCGGGAATGTCAGCATCTGAACACTCCTAAAAGGTCATGGAGTCAGTTTCTCGTTGCATTCCTCCCCACATAGACAACTCTCTATCCTAAGCTTGTTGAATGAATTTCCTCCTAATCACTTCCCCTGCAGTAGACCTAGCTTGGCTTATACGGGGTTAGCTTGATGGATCTCCATGACTGCTGTGCATCTGTTCTTTCACTCTAGAATTTCTAGAAATGCATTGCTGTTTTTCTATCAATTTTTCGTTTACTCTCCCCACTAAACTGTGGGCTTTTTATCCCCAAGGCCTGGCAAGGAATCGGTTGTTTGTCCACAAATATTTGTTTCCATGCTTATTCTGTGCCAGGCACCATGCTGGGTGCTGGAATTACAATAATGGCCAAAAAGAGTAAAAACAGAGATTATAGAATTTATAGTCTGGTAGGGAAAATCAGTTGTTAAATAAATATGCAAGCAAGCAATTTATCAAAATGTGATTAGGGCCATTACAGCCAAGTACCAGGTGCTAACGGAGCACATATAGACTTAGTAGGACTTGATCTAATTCAAGTGAAGGCTTCCTGGAGGATGTGACATTTAAGTGGGTTTCTGAAGAATGATAAAAAAGTTGCCCACGCAGAGTATGTCTGTGTAGGGGAGGGGGTGGGTGCTGAGTTGGAACCACGCAGAGCGGGAGCCTGAAACTGGAGATGGCCTGAGTGGTGCCAGTCGGTGCAAGGAGTCCTAGCAGCGGGGCCTCGGCCTGCTCCGGTGGCGCCTCCTAGGCCTTGTTAAGCAGCGTGAGCATCGCCCTGAAGGAAACCTGCAGGCACAGAGGCAATTTCAGCAGAGGGATGATGTGATCGTATGATCTGATTTGTGTTTTTAAAAATTGAATTTTGAAAGCCATTAGATGAAGAATGGAATGTAGAGGAACAAGAAAGGACAAAGGGAGATTAAAACAAGAGATAACGGTGTCTTGTTGAGTGGGCGTTGAGTGAATGACTGAACTTTAGAATCAAAGTGCAGGTTGTAAGACCTGGAAGTCCCCAGAAATTCCATCTAGGTTTTATGTCTCAGTTAATAAGGAAACCGAGTCCCAGCTGGCATTATAAATTATTCAGTGCCGTGTAGCTTAGTCGTAGAGAGCTAGGACGACAAACCAGTTTTGCATTCTGTCTTTTCGGTCATTTTTCACAGACCACTTCATGTGACATGACAAGCTTTTAATTTTTTAAAAAAGCAATGCTTAAAATTCTTTTTAAAATTTAAAAAATAAAAACACAATACTTTACTAAGCAATAGATATATAGAGTTCATTGCATTATTCTCTACTTTGATTATGTTTGAAAATGTTGATAACAAATATTTATAAGAAGTAATGCTTTAAAACTGTTGGGACATAGGTACAAACTCAAGGCCTTTGAAAGTTTGGCAAAGGAAACTGGTCCGGAGCTTCCCCGGGCTCTCTCGTACTTCATGGGGCCCTGTGGTTCCCAACCTGCTAGACTCAGCAGGGTGGTATTTGGACTGACAGCCATAGTCACAGATAATACCAAACTGCTGGTCTCCATGACCCTCGCATGGGGCAAGACATAACCTCCGTTTGGTTCTTCTGTGAAATTAGAGTCCGTGTTGTAATGCCCCAAACAATACAATTTACTAATGAATTTGATGTCCTTTATTCATGGCCTGGGGGGTGGAGAATCCATGGATTGGGGAAGCAGAAGGCCTAACAAACTGGGAAGCACTCCTCCCGAGGGGTTTTGGGCAAGCACGAGTTTTTACAGAGTCAAAAGAGGCAAATGGGAGAGAGCGTGATTGACCAGGAGCTCAGGAATCTCCTTATAAGGCGAGAAGGTCCTCCTTTCTAGGGTAAGGTAAACTGGCTAAAGCTAAGTTAGAGGATTACGATTGGTGTTATGTTAGGTTACCTCAAGGTGTTTCCTGTAAGTGCAAGCTGACTTAAGTTTAGATTTGTGACGCGGCCCAGGCCACTGGGGCAACCTCTACTCTATGGGTCCTAATATACCAATTCCCTTTGTCAATACTTATCATACAGGAGATGTTGTGAGAGCAAAGTGAATTCATGTGTGTGAAGTCCCTGCCTGTCCCACTTTCTCTGATCAATGAATGTTGTTTTTTTAAATTCTTCTTGAAATTGAGTAATCAATGTCACTACAGCTGTCCACATAAGCCACTAAGAATGACCACATAGTTGTCTATTTATGACTTATGTTACATGTTAAATATAAACTTGAAGAAGGTCTGGATGTGTTTTGTTTACACCAGGGTGTGTTAATCATTTAATAGCCTCAGAACATAGAAAGCAAATGTAACCATTTACATTCACTGAAACAATTATACAGAAGATGGGATAGTGGTGAAGTAAACTTACTTGATTTCAATCTGAAATTTCTGGGTCTTGGAGGGTGATGGTTGACAGTTAAATGGATCAACTTTAGCTAGCAGTCTCTCTTTTTTTAAATTTAATCTTATTGCATTTTTCCATTACCATTTAGTCCCCTTATATCCCCCTCCCCCCAGCAATTACCACACTGTTGTCCGTGTCTATGAGTCCTTTTTACTTTGTACTCAATTCCTCCACCCTCTAACCTCCTCCCACTCTACTAGCTGTCATATGAGTCTGTCTCCATTTTGCTTGTTAGTGCAATTTGTTCATTAGATTCCACACAGGAGTGAAATCATGTGTTTTTGTCTCTATCTGACTGGCTTATTTCACTTAGCATGATGTCCTCCAGGTCCATCCATGCTGTCGCAAAGGGTAATATTTCCTTCTTTGGAAGCTATCAGTCTGTTTTTCAAAATGGCTAGTGTGGTGGGCCTTTCTAGGAGGACGTGATCCAGGAAAGCCTCCATTAGCATCCTCCATTTTATCTTCTTCCCAGTCTTTCTGCACCACCTACATTCTCTGGTACCCAGAAAGCATTTCTTACTCATCTATATTTTTTCTTCTTTTAAAAAAAATTGTTATGCCCTGGCGGGGTAGCTCAGTTGGTTAGAACATCATCCCCATATACCAAGGTTGTAGGTTCTACCCCTGGTCAGGGCACATACAAGAATCAACCAATGAATGCATAAATGAGTGGAACAAATTGATCTCGCTCTTTCCCTTCCTCTCACTCCCTAAAATCAATAAATAAACAAATTTAAAAATATTAATAAATAAAATAAAATAATTTTTTACCCCAATCTTACATTGATGAGGACAGATTCAAAGGAAAAAATCTGGCAAATTATAAGAATATTTGTTGAATAAATGAAGCAATTATTAAGCAAATTTAAGACTCATAATTTAAATATAACATTATAAGGAACATGTTATAGAAATATATATTGCAGAGGCCTGGCTGGTGTAGCTCAGTGGATTGAGCACAGGCCTAAGAACCAAAGGGTCACCGGTTTGGTTCCCAGTCAGGGCACACGCCTGGGTTGCAGGCCAGGTCCCCAGGATGGGGCATGGGAAAGGCAACCACACATTGATGTTTCTCTCCCTTTATTTCTCCTTCCCTTCCCCTCTCTCTACAAATAAATAAATAAAATCTTTAAAAATAAAATGCATATTGTAGAAAGTGAAAGTGTCCTCCCACAAACCCATTCTGCGAAATAATCCTGGTCAATATTTTGACCAATAGTTTTGCTAAAGCCACTGGATCGAACATTCCTGTATAAACGCTATGTGTGTGGGAGGGTACGTTGGGTCCCAAGCTTTGTGCTTATGTGTGTGTGTGTGTGTGTGTGTGTGCGCGTGCTTTTTATTGCAGTGCCTGTTTATTCTTCAAAAAGGTTGTGACAGTTAACACTCCCCCAAACACAGTGCTGTGAGATTCATTGCCCATGGTTGTACTTTAAAAATTCTTATTTCCTAAATTATAAAAGTTATCATTTTTTTGAAAGTTAGAAAAATTTTGGAGCATATAAACCAGAGAATTATAGTATTTCATACCTTCTATCCAATTTTGGGATTATTTTAGAATGAGATTATGATAAGGTCAATATAGTATACTTCCAAAACCAATTTTATTTTTTCTTGTCTTCCCCCCAACATTTGTAACCAACCTATGTCACTGCTAAGGAATTCTGGGAGAAAACTGCCTAGGCCTTTGAGACCTTAGGCACTCTTACCTTTTACAGCCCTACCTTATATACTACCAATTATCTTCAAATGCAACCACATCAAACATACTATACTATTCTAGTCTATAGTGTATATAATTTAATATAATATAATATCACATACATAATATATAAAAAGATGATAATTTAACACTTTTTCTTTTAAATGTACTGAGTTATTATAAGTAACTTGTTTATCAGTTATGGTTTCTCAATAATTACTCTGCATACAGATATCTTGGGAAATGAGAAAATCTAGCCTATCAGTTATTTAAATATAGTAACTTCAGTAAATGTTAAATTTATGAATTAAGTTGACATTATGTATTTGTAACCATTTCACTAAACCTTTGTTAATTTGTCATACAATTTATTTTTCAAAACTTGGAGCATGAACCTTTGTAGGCATGGCTGATTGGCTTAGAAATGATCATGTTAGAGCAGAAGGACATGATTTATATTTTCTACACAAAACTGGCCCAGCAGATACTTTTGGAAAACACTGTGAGACTCAGTAAGGATGAGAGAATTTTCTAGATTATATTATTGATTGTTTAGTGGCAGACAGTGCAAAAGAATGGAACAGAAAAATGATTTGGCTTTTTACAGGCTTCTAATCAGCCTATTGGCTGTGCCTACTTCATGGTGAAGAGAGGGACAAAGAAGTGCACTTTTCTGTACAAAACTACACTGTTAGTGGGTCTCAACTAGGGCAATTTGCTCCCCAGGTAGGGTTGCCAGATTTAGCAAATAAAAATATGGGGTGTACCATATTTATAAAATAATACAATTTTGTATCAGTATGTACATGAGACATACTTTTAAGAAATTATTTGGCTGCTTATCTGAAATTCAGATTTAACTGGATCTCTGTGTAAAACAACCATATTACTAGGAAACATTCCCAAGGTCTGGAGCCACAACGGGGAGGTGGGGGATGAGATGCTACTGGCATCCAGTGGGGGGAGGCCAGGATACTCTTATCCTAAAATGCAAGGACAGTGCCCGTGCCCCCCCCCCCCATGAAGGATTATCCAGTCAAAATATCAGTGCCACAGTTGAGAAACTCTGACCTAGGCTAACTGATATAAGACATTTACTGGATTGAATGTGTGTATTGCAGGTTATAAAATAATGATAATATAATAAAAAGTTCATTTTTTTCAATGTAATAAAAAATTCAGACAGCAAGAAAAGTACTACTTGAAAGCAGAAGTCTCCTTGCAGCCTACTTCCTAAATCACCATAAATAGTTTGAAATGTTATTTCAAATATTTTTTCATACCAACGTACACCCTTTTAAGCTGAGTCACAGTATTAGATTAGGCACATCCACGCTAGTCTCCAAGCACATAATTTTGTCAGCTTAAGATGATATATATTAAATACCGGCTTATACTACATATTATGTCCTGAAACCTGCTTTTTAAAAAAAAAATTGCACAATGTGCCTTTAATATATTGTATTTTGTCCTTTTTAGAAACTATATGTTATGACTATATCCAAAACCAACTCCCTACTGATGGACATTTGGACTATTTTCAGTTTTCTTGCAGTTGCAAATAGTGCTGCGATTTCCATCATCATACATATATCTTAGCAGGTTTTTGCAACACATTTTTGTCAATTCTTAAAAGTGGAATTGCTGGGGTGAAGAATATGTACAATGAACTCTTCAAGCGCTGTAGCCACATTACCAAAAGCTGACACAAATTCACACTGCGACTTACAGTGTTCAAAGAGTACTTCAAGTTTTTTTCTGATAATTATTCATTTATTTACTTTACATTTCCCCCCCCATTGGAATTGAAAAAGCAACATAATGTCAGCAAATATATATATGTATATTTTTCCTTCAAGCAAACGGAGAACTCTTACTGTGGCTTCAGCTCTGTTGCCAGCTCCTATGTACTCCAGTGCTTCTGAAGGGAGCCTGCCTTCGCCAGCTTCATTTCCTAGTCTCTGCCCCATGTGGGGCTGGCCAATGGGGAGCCCTGGCAGGAGGTGAGGAAGGGAGAAGTTTGTTTCCCTCTCCCTCTGATCTGCAAAGTGTCTTTGCAAGGGTGGTTATCTCTTCCTTTACTCCAGCATCTCCATGGCTCCACTCCTGCTACACTAGCCCCATGTGGTTCCAGCTGCTGTTGTACATTCCTAACTCTTCAGCTGCCCTATTTGGAGCCTCGGTTTTTCCATCCACTCTGCAAACAATCCCTTACTTCAAATTCCCTCTGTTTTAAAACTTAGAAATGGATTTTACTTCCTGATAGGACCCTGACTCATATACTCATCACCTTGCAACCCTAGAATTATTTTCTTAGCATATTTTCTTCCACCCACTCACAAATTTTTTATTAGTTTATTTTGTTCATTAAATTCCACATGATTGAAATTATGTAGTACATGTCTTTCTCTGATTGACTTAATTTACTTAACATAATGTTCTCCAGATTTATCCATGCTGACGCGAAGGGTAAGATTTCTTTCTTTCTATGGCTGAGTAGTATTCCATTGGGTAAATGTACCACAGTTTTTTTATCTACTCATCGACTGATGGATACTTGGACTGCTTTGAAATCTTGGCAATTGTAAATAATGCTGCAATAAACACAGGAATGCGTATATTCTTTTGAATTTGTGTTTTGGCTGTCTTCAAATATATTCCCAGAAATGGAATTGTGAGGTCATAAGGCAGTTCCATTTTTAGTTTTTGGAGGTAACTCCATATTGCTTTCCACAGTGGCTACACCAATCTGCACTCCCACCAACAGGGCACGAGGGGTCCCTTTTCTCCATATCCTTGCCAAAATTTGTTATTTGTTGATTTACTGATGATAGCCATTCTGACAGGTGTAAGGTGATATCTCATTATAGTTTTAATTTCCATTTCCCTGATGATTAGTGACATTGAGCATCTTTTTATATGTTATCGGCATCTGAATGTCCTCTTTGGAGAAGTGTTTATTCAGGATCTTTGCCCATTTTTCATCTGGAATTTTTTTGGGGTGTTGAGTTTTATAAGTTTTGCTGTTTTGCTTACTATGGCCTTGTAGTATAATTTGATATCAGGTAGCATGATTCCTCTAACTTTGTTCTTCTTTCTCAAGATTGCTGTGGCTATTTGGGGTCTTTTATGGTTCCATATACATTTCTGTAATATGTGTTCTAGTTTTGTGAAATATGTCATTGGTACCTTGATAGGCATCATGTTGAATCTATAGATTGCTTTGGGTAGTAGGGACATTTTTAATGATGTTAATTCTTTATATAGATGAACACAGTATGCGCTTCCACTTCTTTTAACCTTCTTTAGTTTCTTTCTTCGGTGTCTTCTCATTTTCTGAGTATAGGTCTTTTGCATCCTTGGTTAAATTTATTCTGGGGTATTTTATTTATTTTTTGATACAATTATAAATGGGATTTTTTCTTAATTTCACTTTCTGATAGTTTATTATTGACATAAAAATGCAACTGGTTTCTTGATATTTATTTTCTATCCTTTACTAAATTCATTTATCAGTTCTAGTAGTTTTTTAGTGGATTACACATTTTTACATTGTCACAGCTATGTTAATATTTTGTCTTCTGTTTCCTTCATTTAACATTATTATATCATAAACATGTAAGATAAACATATTTTAATACTTTTAATAATTACCATATTTAATGGCTCCATTAAATATGTATCTTTTCTTGTTGCTGTACCATGAACCATTAATCTAATCATTTTGAGGTTATTTGCCATAAGAACTGAAACCAGCTTACTTTCTTGTTCCTGGGCTAAAGAATTTTGGGATCAGGTAAAAATAGCTACTTGCTCTATGAAATCTTGCCCCTAGAAGATACCTTTATGAATTAATTAAAATAGTTTACTTATCAAAATTAATAACTTGCTTATTAATACTTGTTTCAAAACCTTCACCACCTTGGCTGGTGTGGCTCGGTGGACTGAGCAGTGCCCTGCGAACCCACAGGTCTCTGATTTGATTCCCTGTCTCGGCACAGGGCTGCAGGCCAGGTACCCAGGTTGGGGTGTGTGAGCGGTGACCGATCAATGTTTCTCTTTGTACATTGGTGTTCCTCTCTCTCTCTTTCTTTCTCCCTTTCCTTGTCTCTGAGAATAAATAAATACATAGAATCTTTTAAAATACATATAAAAAGCCCTTCACCTTGCTCTGCTCCTTAAGCCTAAACTATTGTATCATCAACCCTGCTCATCCCAACCATTTCCTGTCTTGCCAGACTTGCTTAACACACCCTATAAATATCCCCCTCCTCCGAGCACTGAGATTCTGTCACGATCTTATTCCCTTTTTGCAGTACTCCAACAGACTTCGTATTGCTTGGTCAATAAGTTTTTCTGGTGGTCTTTTGGAAGGTTAGTGATTGACAGCAATCATTTACATCACAGGATTATCATGAGCAGTGAAAGAAATTAAGGACCTGCAAGCATTTCTAAACAATATTGTTCTTTCCAGTGCATGGTAGGCAGCCTGTAACATGGCCCACAATTATCACTTCCTTCCTCTTCCCTTTTCTTGATATATCAAGCCTAATATGACTTGAGAAACTAGAAAAGCAAAGAACTGACACTCTGCTAGGTGTTCTCCTTCTGTGATCTCATGTTGTCCTCACTTTAGCCCTTTCAAAACGACATTATTCTGAATCTCCACACTAAGAAAGGCAGGCTGAGAGAGGCTAAGGAATTTGCCTGAGGTCTAACTTAAGTGCAAAGCCAGGATTCCACCAAGGTCCGTCTGACTCAGCTTGTACTTTCTCCTCTGTTATCACTTTACTTCTCAGACTTATATTGTTTTCACTGCAATTACAGAAAGTGAAGTTGAGATTTCAGGGCAGGACGCTGTTTATATAGAACCCCATGGTGGAAAATAACATCCGAGAGCAGCAAAATTCAAATAAAAATATAGCAAGCCACATATGTAATTGTGAATTTTCCAGCAGCTACAACTGAAAATGGTGAAAAGAAACAAGTGAAATTAACTCTTTAAACTTTTCTTTTTTTAATGCAATTTTAACTTCACAAGAAGCTGCAAAATAGTACAGCGAGATCCTCTGTTTCCCTTTTCACTTTGCTGCAGAGAGAACGTCTTATATAATTATAATGTCAAAACAAGGAAATTGACATTGATGCAGCCCACAGACCCTATTCTGATTTCATCAGATTTTCACGCATACAAAACTGTTCCATTACAACAAAGATGGTACTTGTGGTACCCCGTTATACTCACAAGCCACTAACTCATATCTCATTCTTTTTTCATTGAATGTATTGGGGTGACATTACTTAACAAAATATATGTTTCGGGTGTGCAATTCTGTAATACTTCATCTGTATTGCATTGTGTGCTCACCACCACAAGCCAAGGCTCCTTCCATCACCATTTATCCTTTCTTTACCCTCTTCTACCTCCCCCACTCCCTCTCCCTCTGGTAGTCAGTGTACTATTGTCTGTCTATGAGGATGTTTTTAAATTCATATTTTATAAAGATTTTTATTTATTTATTTTTGGAGAGAGGGGAAGGGAGGGAGAAAGAGTGGGAGAGAAACATCAACGTGAGAGAGAAACATGTATCGGTTGCCTCTTGCCTGTGCCCCAACCGGAGACCAAATCCACAAACTAGGCATGTGCCCTGACCCCAGAATCAAAAGGCAACCTTTCACTTTGCGGAATGACACTCAAACAACTGAGCCACAGGAGTCAGGGCAAGGATTTTTTTTTCTTAATCCCTTTACCTTTCTTACCCTGCTCTTAACCCCCTTCCCTCTGACAGCTATCAGTCTGTTCTCTGTGTCTATGAGTGTGTTTCTGTTTTGTTAGTTTATTTTGTTCATTAGATTCCACATATAATTGAAATCATATGATATTTGTCTTTCTCTGACTGGTTTGTTTCACTTAGCATAATACTCTCCGGGTCCATCCTTACCATTATAAAAGGTAAGATTTCCTTCTTTTTATGGCTAAGTAGTATTCCATTGTGTAAATGTACCACAGCTTTTTTTATCCACTTATCTTCTTACGGGCACTTGGGCTGCGTCTAAATCTTGGCTACTATAAGTAACGCTGCTATGAACATAGGGGGTACATGTACTCTTTTGAAATAGTGTTTCGGGTTTCTTTGAATATATTCCCAGAGGTGATATTGCTGGGTCACCACATCACATTTTTAACAGCTTGGCCTTTTCTAATGTATTCTCCATGTCTACAATTTTGTCTGTTTAAAATGATACATAGATGGGATCATGCAGTGTACTAATTTCCTCAGGCTGCTTAACTAACCTCAAACTGGATGGCTTAAAACAGCAGAAATGTATTATCTCACAGGAGCCTAGGAGGCCAAACTCCAGGTGTCGGCAGGGCCAGGTTCCCTCTGAACGACGTCTAGGGAGAGATCCATTCCACGTCTCATCTGGTTTGTTACCCCCTTCTTTGGCTTGTGGTCATATCATTCCAATCTCCACCTCAGTTTTCACATTGCCATCTCCTCTGTTTTCTCCTCTGTGAATCTTATAAAATACACTTGTATTTTGATTTAGGACACACTCAAATAATCCTAGATGATCTAATTTCAAGATCCTTAATTTTATTACATCTGCAAAAACCTTGAGATTAGGCTGTACCTGGCATGTGTGGCTTGAGCCCAGTGAGTGAGGGTGAGAAAAGGAACAAATATTGTGGGAGGTGTTAGGAGAAAATTGTAGGAGATGAAAAAGTTAAAATACCAGTTGATAAATGACTTGGGGGTGTATACTATTGACTATTAAATTGCTTTGTGAGCATGGACTTAATGTCACAGGGTTGAAAAGGGGGTGCTGTAATAAATCAGACATTCCTAGACAGGTCTTGGTAGGTAACTATGCTTCAGGCCTATAACTTCTTTAGTAAAAGGGTTTTAAAGAAACTGTCCATTGTTCTGCCATTGTTCTGCCATTGAACTGCCCTGTCCATTGTTCTAATGCATCTAGATTAACACACCTTGGAAATGCCAGAGGTAATACCCCTGAAGGCAAAGGTGTGACCATCCTCAAGAGAACACATAATCTTGATAACCTGTAATCCGATGTCTGCCTTGCTCTTTCCCACCTCCAGGTAATCTCCCTTACCATCCTTCATTGCAAATGTATAAAAGAAACTTCAGAACTGTTACTCTTGGAAGCTTTTGAGATCTTGTTTCCCAGCAGTTTCTGTCAGTTTTTGACTCAAAGAAACTCATAAGATTTCTCTGTAGTTTTGGACATTCTTATGTCCACAGTCAGGAGAGATGAAATAATCTTGACATCTATTCTAGACCATGGAAAATCTGAGTACACTATCGTGTCTGAAACCTAGAGTATGCATTTCTGCCTGTCAGATTCAGTGTCTCAATCATCTCTGGGCAGTGCTCGGGAAAGTGATTTTCCCCCCTTCCTTTTCCTCATTCTAGATTATAGGCAGATAAGCTTCTTATGGACACACGTGGTTCTTCTGAGCACAATACAAGAATTTAGATTTTTATCTTCTTCACAATCAGTATACTTGACTTGGGTCGGGTTGGATTGTATGGCAACCACAGCTGTGAATAGCCTGTAGCGCTCTGGTTTGGTTTGGTTTCTGAGAGAATTCATCACTGCTTATCTCAGACCTCTCGGAGCAAGCCACGCCCAGTTTTAAGGGCGTCTGCCCCAGAGTGTGCAGAGTGCCGTGCTTCCTCTTCAGCCCTTGCTGCTCTGACTTTCTGCTTTATCGGACTTTCTTCCCTGCATCCCTTCTCCTGCCTCTTTTTTTCAGCAAAGGACCATTCTCCCCTCCTGAGTGACACATTAGGAATAACCTTAAAATAACCGATCTCTAGATTTCGAACTCTTTCCTTGTATAGTGTGGCCATGGGCTGCCTACTTTCCTGGAAGGCATATATATTCCATCTCCTTGAAGTTTTGCCTGGCTGGGAGCAATTTTTCCACCAAACTCTAAAAACTCTTACTGACTGTGCTTTTAGTAAGTAGGGTATGTATTTCCCCCCAGCTAGATTATAAACTGGTTAAAGCCAAAACCTATTTTATACTTCTTTTTTTTTTAACATTCTACTTATATAATTTTTAGAGCAAGGGGGAGGGAGAAAGACAGGGAGAGAAACATTGATGTGTGAGAGATACATGGTTGCCTCTTACATGCCCCCAACTGGGGACCTGGCCTGTAACCCACGCATGTGCCCTGACTGGGAATTGAACCAGTAACCTGTTGGTTCATAGGCTGGCGCCCAATCCACTGAGCCACACCAGCCAGGGCT